>PVHY01000996.1:0-138416 GCA_004024945.1 Uropsilus gracilis | reverse complement strand
ATGTGCTCCCAGTGGGACTTAAACTGCAATCTCTGGCCCCGGCCCCGGCTTCCTAGGCTGCTGCTTACAGGCATGCACCACCATGCCCGGCCCAAATGACAATATTCTGTAGGAAATTCCTGGTCTAACATTTAAATCCTCCCAACTGGCTATATTCCTGTTTCCTTATTTCAAAGAGGGAAAAACACAACAAAGATTAAAGACATCTCAGGCACTCTGGCAAAGTAGAGGCTGAGAATGCACAGAGCAAAGAGATCTGAGGTTCTTTCCATCTGGTCCCAGAGCATCTTACAACTCTTATCCATGGATGGGTCCAACCTGACTCTTCCTGAGAGAATATAGCTTCTGAAATCTTTTTTTCTTTTTTATTGATTATATGTTTTTTTCTTACATCTTTGTATACCCAAAGTTCTCCCATCACCATGTCACCCATGAACCATCATTCTGATCCCTTATGTTCATCCCTCCTCTGATTTCACTCTCCCTCCCTTCCTCCCCATTCTTTGCTATATGTTTTAGTGCTGTTATCAATTTGTTAGTTTTAACTTTTCTTGTTCTTTCTTTTTTTCATGAAACTTGTAACTGAGCTTGTAATTGCATTACAGGAAAATATATCAAAAGGATAATGGAATGTCTTTTGCCTTGTTGTCACTGAGAACCAAGCAGCTCACCAGCAATCTTATTGGAGACTTTGAATTCAGATAGGGTTCTTGTTCCTGCCACACCTGTACCAGCCCCCAGAGTCTAAGCTGGAAGTACCATCCCCAAATACACTGCCAGCGTTTCCATCATGTGTAGATACTGGTTTCATTCACCTATACTAAGTGAACTTCCTTGAACAGGCCACCCAAGACATGCATTGTACATCAGAAAGATGTTCTTTGCATAAAAAATAAAAAACCTATACCCCCATCCCCCAATAGAATAAGTTCAAATTATCACATAAAGAAAAAAGAATTAAGAAGTATTAACATGACAACCCCAAAAATTATATTTGCGAGCATTAGCACATAGAAAACTATAATAGATACCTTTCCAAACTCAGGAATAATTGTATCAGGAAAACATGTCTACTTGTAAACAAAAAATGCTGAGGGGATCAGAACTCCAATAGTTTCTTTTTTCTTTTTTCTTTTTTTTTATTGATTGAACATAGATAGGTAGGTAGATAGATAGATAGATAGATAGATAGATAGATAGATAGATAGATAGATAGATAGATAGATAGATAGATAGATAGATATTTTACATCATTGTTTACCCTGAATTTTTCCCACCACCTTATCAACTGCGAACCATCTTAATCTCTTGCATCATCCCTCCTCCAATTTTACACCTTCCCCCTTTCTTGCTCTATGCTTCAGTTCTGACAGCTTTAAATTTTTATATAAAATTTGCTTGATTTCCCAATATCCCTCATATGAGTGAGACCATCTAGTATTTCTCTTTTTCTTTCTGGCTTATTTACGCTAACATGATTCCTTCTAGCCCCATTTATGTTGTTTTGAATGACTTAAGTTTGTCTTTTTTAATGATGAATAATTTTCCATTGTGTACATATACCACAACTTTCTGATCCATTCGTCTTTTTTGGAGCATCTTAGATGTTTCCATATCATGGCTATTGTAAATAGTGCTGCAATAAACATCTGAATACAGGTGTCCTTTTGAATTAGTGTTTTTGTATCCTTTGGGTAGATTCCCAGAAGTGGAATTGCTGCATCAAATGGTAGTTCCATTTTCAATAGTTCAAGGGTCTTCCACATGCCTTTCCATAGTGGCTAGACCAATTGCTTTCCCACCTATAGTGTAAAAATTTTCCTTTTCTCCACATCCTTGCCAGCACTTGTTGTTGCCTTTTTTTTTTTCATATGGGTCATTCTTATTGGTGTGAGATGGTATCTCATTGTGGTTTTGATTTGCATTCCCCTGTTTATTAATAATGTTGAGCATTTTTTCAAATGGCCATTAGCCATTTGTTGTTCTTCTTTCAAGAAGCATCTTTTTAGCTCTTTATCCCATTTTTTTTTACTGGGTTTTTTGTTTGTGTTTTTAAGTTGTGTGAGTTCTTTCTGAATCTTTGTTATCCCAACTGTTTCTTTGAACACTAGAATTAGTTCAAAGATGTTGCCTCTATTTATTTATCTATTCATTCATTCATTTGTTTGTTTGTTTGTTTGTTTGTTTGTTTGTTTTAGGCTAGGTTTCACTATGTGCCCGGGGAACCACAGACTAACATTGCCCAGGGTACCATGGACTCAAGCAATCCCCAGCCTAGCCTCCCAGGTAGCTGGGGTTACAGGTGCACACCACCACGCCCAGCTATTTTTTGAGACCTAGGTCTTGCTTTGTTGCCCCAGGTGGGTCTCAAACCCGTGGACTCAAGCGATTCCTAGTCTCAGCCTCCCTTCCTGGGCTGGAATTAATGCCTATGTTTCTTGATGATGTCCATTTAAGTGTGTGTGTGTGTGTGTGTGTGTGTGACACATACAAGCAGATAATATTATCAGGTTAAAAATACAAATTCTGAAATCTGTCTAAGTTAATCATGTCATTTTTTATCTGATAAATAATAATTAAATTAATAGCAGTATGAAACTAGAACTCATATTTTTAAAACCCTAATGGTTTTAACAATATATATATTCTAAATTATTTGTGGAAATTGTTGTGCTCATTAACACACTATAAGACTTACATAATATCTCTCCCCAAAATGTGAACTATTATTTCCATCTTTTGCAGAGGGAAATTAGGAAACAAATTGTGTAGTTAGGGTTGAATCCTAGCTTTTCTAACTCCAAAATTCATGGTCTATCATACAATGCTGTTGCTTTTCAAAATACTGCTATTTTCTTGAGAAAAATCCAACTCATCAGAGCCTTAAGGGAGAATCTAGGGTCCCTGAATACTCAAGGAAAGAGACTTCTCTACCTGGGGGTCCCTAAGATGAAATTCCACAACCATCCACAAGACCCACTGACTGCAATACCAGAGAAATCCTGGTCCTCCTCCCACTTTGTGTATGCACCAAGCTAATCATCCTCCTATGGCTTTGGACTCCCTGATCAACCAGCCTTTTCCATGGCATTTGTCTCTTTTCTTCTCTAAAGCCACCATCATTCTTTCAGGAGACTTCTCTTTGCCCTTGTTCTGGCTTATCATGCTCATATTGGGTTTTCTATACTGATTCTCTCTTTCCTTGTGTTGGTATGACAAAGCAACTCCAATTCATATTAAGTATCCCCACCTCCATCAAGTCCCCAAGTTCATAAGCAACACCCACAAAACCCTACCATCCCTCACCTAACCCTCCCAAGCTTCATGATACCTCTGGAAGTGAAGGTCATAACCAAACTCCAAAATGCAAAAATGTTTCATGATGCATCAATAAAACAAATGAGAAATTATAGTCTCCTGATCAAAAATTTTAAAATATTAGATTGTCCACATTAAAAAATATAATGAAGTATACAAATAAAAGCAATAAAGATGAGTAATAAAATTGGTAGATATTATCCTAACATCAAGGAGCAAGTTATAACCAAAAGAAAAAACAATTAAGTTAGGCCATACCAAAGGCATTAAATATTTCATTAAGAGGAAGGGAAGGGATGTATTTCAAATAGAAGTAATGATAAGTAATCAGCTCTTGGATCATATAATCTAATTAATGAGTGAATCATAGGAATACCTTGAGAAAAGATTTATATTTCTTGCTGATTTGGCACAAATATCTCTGTCAAGATAACAGAAAATTCATAATATACTGTGAAAATGAGGACATGGATGATACTGATTCAAAGAGTGTTTAACCGGGGACGTTAGCGCTTGCCTGTAAGCTTCAGCTTATGAAGCAACTGGGGCTAGGGATCGCGGTTCGAGTCCCGCAATACTACAACTAGTTCCCAAAAATAGGGTGTGGTGGCGCACGCCTGTAATCCCAGCTACCTGGGAAGCTGAGACTGGGGATTGCTTGAGTCTGTGGTACCCTGGCAACGTGAGCCTGCGGATTCCAAGGGCAAAAATAGCAAGACCTAGTCTCAAGAAAAAAAACGTTTAAGTTAGAAACTCAGAAGATCTCAAATGGCCTAACATCTCATAGCTCTTAGATGAAAGAAACTTGGTAGTGGTTTGCTCAATTTTGAAAATTTTTGAAAATTTATTTATTTATTTTAATTTCTTACATAGATAAATGGTTGCTGGGATGCCTTCCCTCCCCACCCCACCCCCACCCCTACGGTCTGTCCGTTCACTCTGACTCCTCTCTCATTGTTTGATGATTGATGTTCAGTCCATAGGTCTTGCTTCCTTTTCTGTGGTTGTGTCTATTTGACAGGTGAGGGACTGTGTTCCTGGTACACAGCATTCTGTGCGTGAAGGATTGTAGTCTTAGCTTTGCATTGGGCAGCCTGTCAGTGCTCATTTGAGGTTTAACAATGTCTTCTCATTGCTGGCTGCCTGTTCCAGTCTATTCTCCCGGTATATCCATTGCCTCTTGACCCCATAGCTCTGCCTTCTGACTTGGGGGGGCCTTGCTCCCTGTTGTTTTCTGTAATGTGGTTTCTCGGTGAGGGTAGGCATCCACCGATGGCCTTTGTGGATCATCTCCACTCTCTCCAGTTGCAGATTTGTTGTGGAGCCAGTTCGCCAACTCTGTGGACTTCTTCTCCCATGGTGTGGGGAGGGGCTCCTTGTTTTCTTGAGTGGCATATCCCGAAATGGGGTCTTGGTTCACCCATTCCTGATGAGGTTGTAGGTGCATTTCTGTGATAGGTCTTCACCATGGTCATTTCTCCAGTCCATTATGTTCTATGTTTCTCGATGAACCTTCTGTGTCCTGCCCAGTTGCATTGGCAGGATCCTTATCTGGTCCCTCACGCATTCTATGTCGCTATTAGCTATGGTTGTATTTTTCTGATTCTTCCTGAGGACTAAGTGGAGAGTGAAATGGCAAGACCATCACCCGACCCTCTCCCCCCTTATTCCTGGACCCTGAGTAGATCTTATCTTGGCCGCATGCTGGTCCAGTCAGGGTCTCCTTGGCCAACCCCCAAGGCCCTCTTACCAGCCAGCTTGATGGCAGAAGGTGCTCAGTGGGTGTGGAATGGGTGCAGGTGCCAACCAAAGGCCAGCTGGAAGCTAGGGGCACATGCCAATCAGGGCATATATCCTTGACATTCCAAGTTGTTCAGCTGGAAGAAATTTTTCTAAGATATCAATAGAAAAATAAATAACTTTTCCACCAACTATCCTTAATAATAGACCAAATAATCTTTCTATTCTCTTCAGAAAATATCACAAGATTGCTGTCATATAAATTTACAATCCAAGAGTATTTATTCAAAATAACTTCTAAAAGAATACTATAAAGGTGTGACCTGTAGTTGGTTAATAAAAATACGGCCATGATTTGTCTTTTTCCAAGCAAATATTCCCTTTTCAGGTCTAATTTTGCACTTTCACATAAAGATGGAGGCAGATATTGTTTGTTTAAGTTGCACTTCTACAAACCCTGATCCATCATCACCTTGGAAACCTGGATTTCTCCCTCCCTTCCTCCTAATTCAGACCCTTTTCCAGACAGACAGGGCAGGACAGAACCTGAGCAGCACAAGTGGAAATTCTACCTGCTGTGCTCTTCTCCTTAAAGGTCAGAGGATTCATTCACTAGCCAGTATAAAGTCTCAGAGGAATAGACCAAGACTCTTGTTTTCACCAAATCATCTATGAACTCCACACAATGATAACAGCTCGAACATGTTTAGCTTCTTTTTTAACTCTTTCATTATTTTCAAAAGTAAATGTTCTCTTGGCACTAGTCAGCAAAGTCAACACAGACTACATGTCTGATGAAAACACAGGTGACTGGGTAGATTTTCATACTTGAGCAGTTCTGGCGATGTGCTTGCTCTAATCTGAAGGGTGTTATTTATATGTGGACTGTAGTCTCCTTTCAAGAAAAGCTCTCTGTGTCTTAGGTAAGCATTTGTTTTACATCAAACAAACTAAAAATGTTTCTCTAGAGAAAGAATTTTCTTCTCATTATTTCCTTGATTCTAATGTTCCCATGGTTGGGCCTCAAATATTGTCTAGTACATTTAATTCAATGGAAAATTTCACCACAAAATGTAACTCTTATAGTTATTCCACTAATGTGTTTTCCAACTGAATCAGTTCAATTCAGCAAACCCAGGGAGTCTCTGGGCCTAGCACTGCTGGGCACTGGGGAATACAGAGGTGAAGCTAGGGATGTTGTTTGCAAACATGTGTCAAGGTGACAGGTGTTGCTCTGGTGATAGGACCAGATGTGAGAACAGAGAGAAAGGAGCAATCACCCTGCCTGGGCCAACTGGGAAAAGAGGAATGAATTCAACTCTGGCTTGTGGCTCCTGGGGTTCCAGAGAGGTATCTGTGGGGACAGTGGGAGCTGACAGCAGAGCTGTGGGCTCCCATAATTGCTTCAAAAAGCACACCTCCTTCCACCTGTTGCACTTGCTGGAACTCTGCATTCAGGTTAAAAAAGGGCTTGCTTTGGAAAAACAAGTTTTCAAAACTGCTAAAAAAAAAAAAAAGATGCCCTTTGATTTTGAAGGCTGGTAGAATTTATCCAAAATAAAGAGTAAATCCAATGGCTTCAATTCCGTTTAGATTCTAAAATTATCAAATCTACTTATTTAACACCTTCTCCCCAGCTCTGGGATTCTCCTTCTTCCATTAAGCCTCTATTTACTGCATCAGGTTTTAGAAATTTTGATGGCCCCTAGTGCCAACGTGATACAGCTCGAAATTCCTGGCACAGTCTGAAAAGGTTCAAATCTGACTCCAAATGCCTCCGCCATTCACTTTTCTCCAATTATCCAAAGACATTGCTTGAAGACAGTTCTCCTTGGATCTTTTACATTCCTGCACGTGTGACAGAGGTATTAGCAAATTTTATTCCAGACTGTCTTTTCAAGAATATGTAGTGAATTGCTGGGGAAACTAAAGACAGTGACTCTTCCAGAGTAGAGGGAATATTTGTTTGCTTTCAGTGTGACAGAAGATAATAGCTCCCTCCAGAAAAAAAAGGTTGAATGCCTTTACCTACCATTCATTATACCAGATGGGGGAGAGAGGACTTAAATTTGGGGTCCCTTAACTGTGACACCAGCTGGATGAGGCATCCATCTTGGTCTCTCTACTTGCCTCAGTGGGAGTCGGGGAGCAAAGTCTTCTTTGCAATGCAAACATGAAGTTGATGGGGCTGTGATGTGAGGAATAAAACCCTTGATCTCTGACTCAGGAATCTGATATCTCCTTCAGCATCCATGCATCTCTGACTTGGGCAGGCTTGTTATTGTGTGTGAATGTAAAATCTCAGATTGTTCTTGACAGGCTCCCCATCTGTCAGGATAAACTAAGTTATCCTGCAATAGCGCGTGTCTCCAAGCCCCAGAGGCTTACAGCCGAAGTTTGTTTCCTGCTCACCCTCACCCTTCCCTGCTTCACAGGTCAGTTGGCGGCCCTGCTCCCGTCATAGCTGACCTAATTCCAGGACACAATCTGATGAAGCAGCCACTCTCAGGAACATTGTAAGCAGTCAAGGGGGAAAATAGCCTGTGGGCCAAAAGTCACCAGTTTTAAAATCCTCCACCTAGAAATAAGAGATAACCCCTTCCAAGGACAGGTGAATGGATTAGACAAATGTGAGATGTGTGTGTGTGTGTGTGTGTGTGTGTGTGTAGATGTAGAATATTGCTCACCTATATGGGGTGGGAGGGAGCAGAGATAAGCTGCTATTTGCATCAATATGGATGCAGCTGGAGGAAATCATACTGAGCAAAATAAATTAGAAGGAGAAGACCAAAGACTCAATGATTCCATCTATTGGGCAAGGAAGAAACAAAATAGAGAAACAGATACAACTTAACCAAAGCAACCCTAGTAATTTAATTGTAGAATTGAGACTATCAGAGGGGAGAGATGGGATCATATAGGAAAGGAAGGCTAGTGGTCCATGGTAGAGGATAATGGTGGGTAAGAAAGTACCATGGTGGAGGGTACTTTGATGGTGGGTGTAGTGTGGTAATATACATCTGAATGCATTTTATTCCTCTAAAACATGCAGTATAATATGTAATGTGATCACTATAAAAATGAATTAAAAATAAAATATTTTTAAAAGAAGAAATGAATGTGACTTTTTAGAGGCGGTAAGTCCCTTTCAAAGGGGCAGAAAGATGGATTCTATAGGACCTGAACTATTCAACAGGGGCATAAAAGCTTTTTTCAGCATCTGTGCCATCAAAGTTATTCTACATCATTACATGGGAGTTGGAAGTTTTCACTTAGATGAGAAAGATTAAGATTAGGTGGGTACAGAAAATGGAGCTGAGCTATTATTGTTTGTCTTTGAGAGTCCATCAGCATCTGAGATTTTCTACTGGAGGATTGAGTACCTTGAATTGTATGTGGACAGAGGGATGAGAACACACTGGATATCTAAATGGGCTGACAAACTTAAATGTCCTAGTCATGTGGAGTTACATGCCATCGCCCTGGTGCTCCCAGGAGCTGTGGGAGACAGGAATAGGCGTGGAGACCCCAAGTGACAAGTCCGCAGTCCTGGCTAGTTCTCCTCACGCATGCGGAGGGTCTCCTGGTGAGCCAGTCCAAGGCTTCCACCCTGCTGCCCATGACAGAAACCTGGAAATCATCTTTGACTTTTGTCTCAGTTTACCCCCTAGATCAATTCAATTTTATAATCTAATATCCCACAAATCCACCCACCTCTTTCTCTAATAATGAAGCTCACATTGCAACTTCCTCCTTACCTGGTTATAACTACTAACAAAGTTCACATTGTAACTTCCTCCTTACCTGGATGGTTCCTTCCCTAGCTGCTTCCAACACTGCAAAACTACTCACAGTCCTTCCTCTGGTTCTAACTCTTCATTAACCCCTTTTACCCTCTGGAGAAAGCCCAGCCCACTGCCTTCAATATTCTCAGGTGCTGGCTACCAGTCCCACCTCTGACTTCTTCCTTGACTTTCCACCTGGTTTTTTCCAGCCACCCTGAGCTACCTGCAACCCCTCATAGGTGCTTTGTTTTTCCATATCTGGACTCATCCAGTGCTTGTTTCCCCTGGAAATCCTCTTAACCTCAGCTCTGCTCACTGCCAGTCCCCTCACCTGATTTGCCTGGTTCATTCCTGTTCAAAAATCTCAGCTGTGAATTTCCTGCTTGCCAAAATCTCCCCACTCTTTCCAGGTTGGGTACTGGCCTGAATCATGTGCTCCCATAGCAACTTGTATTTGCCCAAATCAGAGCATACAACATTCTATTTAATCTGGGTTTTTTAATTCTGTTTTGTTGTTGTTGTTGTTATTTGTTTGTTTTTGGTTTTGTTTTTTTTTTTTTTACTTGTCTGGGTCTCCATCTGGACCAGTGGGTCTCTGCATACTGGAATCACCCAGGGACCTGGTGAAAAACTAGGCACGCCAGTTAAATGAGAAGCCCTGGAACAAGATGACAGGTCTGGACATCAGTACTTTGTAAATTCTCCAAATAATTCTCATGGGCAGCCAGAGCTGAGCAACCAATAGACTGATCATAATTCCTTGAGCTCAGAGAATATCCCAGATGGGTCTTTGCTCCCAGTACCCTGCGCAGGAAACAGCACTTGGTATTTGGTGCCTGCATGAGTCACAGATCACTCCCACTTTGGTCTGCAGGCTGAGAACTCTGCAGGGAAGGGATGGAGAAGAAGAGAGGGCCTTGATGGAGAATCTTGCCCTGCAGTCTCCACTCTGAGTGCACATGCATGAAAATCAGTCTCTTTGGCTGGGCTTTTTGGTACAAAACCAAACGTAGCTGGAGTTGAGGGTGTGACCCCTGTAGTGTAATACCCTATGTGACTCTGTCCTGTTAGGAAGGCTTTGGAGTCAACCAGCAAGGGATTCCTCTGCACAGGGGCAAGTGTGAAGCCTTTCAGGGTTTGTAGATTCCATTACCTCTTCACAGAAAGTACATTGATGGCTAAACTGAGGCTCCAGAGTCCACAAGTGGTCGTGACCTCAAATCCTTACTAGACTAAGGCAGGATGGAAATCAACATGAGCTTCCGGGTGAGTGATGAGACCCTGTTTTCCTGCCTGTAAAGCAGAGTGGGCCCCTGGGACACACTGCCTCCTAGTGGTGAGGGAGATGCATTTAAGGGAGTGACTTCATCAGGAACAGGATCATGTTAGTTCCTCAGGGAGGGACCTGAGGATTTTAGCTGATAATCTGAGGCCTAGTTAATGTGGAAGACAAAGGTCTTTGCCAACAACTCATTGGTCTCACGCACCCCAGGGTCCCCACTTAAATTCTTCTCAGACTCCAGAACCCCTGTCCAATAGGGTAACAGAGGCTGGATACAGAAGCGGGGGCTAGAGCTGTGCTTTCTCTAGGAGTCAGTGGAAACAGATGTCTTTGGCAAAGGTCAGACCCTGGTTCAAATCCTACAAGGGAACTTGCCAGTCCTAGACCCTGAGCATGTAAAGATTGGGACTCTAGACTACTCACCACTCCACAGTGTCACTGTTATTATGGTTCTTACAAGAATCTGCTTCTCGGCCACACTAAAAACTCCTTTTCCCAAAGGACAACAAGAAATAGAGAGGAACCCAGTGACCCAGGGAAAAAGGCGGAGCAAATGTAATCTTTCCCGTGTCATCAACACTTTGGCTTTGTTGGGTGTCTGTGGACTTTCAGTGGGCCGGCCTACACTTTGCAATGCCAAGGCTCAGTTCCAGATCTCACCCATCCAGGCTCAGGATGGGCCACCTGTGGCTGACACTGCTGTTCAGGTGCCTGGCACCCAGGACTCCCAATCTCGTTTCTTGATGTGGGTCCACATACAAAGGTTCCTGAAAAGGGGGAACCAAATGCTATTCACAATCTTCTCAATAGCTGAGAATATTCAGATTCTGAGCAACAAGACCAGAATGTTCTCCAAGCGGAGATGTTCTGCTTCATCCTGGTCTTCGGTGAGCAGTCAAGGTGGGCTGGAGGGAGACACCCATAGCCAGAGCAGTAAGAAAAAGAGACAGTGTGTCTTTAAGATGAAGGTGCTGGGCAATCATCCATCTTCCCTAAACACAGACTCGCCTTGTTCTTCCATTTCTGGCTGAGTGATAAAAACGTTAAATGTCATTTCCTGTATCAGTGGTTAACCACTAGATGCTGGATCAGAGATTTACCAGAAGTGCTGAAGTTAAGGAAAAAAAAAAAAAACACCCTGCTGTTTTCACTAACCCTTTCTTGCACCCTGTGGGAACTAGTTAACCTTTTGGGGGGCTAAGAGTATGTGTATGTATGAAGGGTTGTTGGATTTTACCTGAGCAATAAATTTAGGACCAGAATTGCCAAAGATTTTCTTATATTGCACATGGGAAGTAAAGGGAGGCAGAAGTGTGCCACCATGCTCCCCGCCCATTGAGTGAGAGGAGAGCAGAGAAGGCAGAAGTGACTATCCCCAGCCTCCTTTGGGGTCGCCACGGTCATTTGGTTTTGGTGACCCAACCCATCATAGAGACAATGACTCTGGCTTGTTATCCCAGCTCCCTGCAGCATAAGCATCAACCCATGGCTAGCAAGCAAACGGAGACAACCAGATGCCAGGAAATGTCTGCACACGAGCAGTTATGGTTTGAGGTCTAGAGTACACAGTCTGATCTGTTGGGGTGTCTTCTTGGACTTCTCCATTCAATTGAGTGCTAAGAAAAGTAAAGGGAGGAGAGGAGGCCAGACTCAGCACGAGAAGAAGCTGGACTGAAGGTGACCCACCTCCAGCTTGTTCAAGGGCCCATACCCTGCCTTGTACTTTCCACCCTAGTGTGACCTTCACGGGGACAACACACAAAGCCACCCTGGGCTCCTCATTGCTGCCTCCCAGACTCCAGGCACCTCCCAATCTGATACATGCTAGACTGAGAAGCTCTACTTAGCTCCAGAAGTTACATTTCCCACCTTACCCCACATCAAGAGTCCTAGGTATGTGCCCAGGTTCCTGCCTTCCATCTCAGGTGGCCAGTACTTCCGGTTTGTCTGGTATGAAGAGGCAGGACTTACACTATTTTGTGTGTTCCAATAAAACTTTATTCATAAAACTAGGTAGTTGGCTGCAGCTCTTTATTTGCAGGCTGATCTCTGATCTAAAACATTAATATACCCCTGGACTTCCAATGTTAAAGTTGGGAAAGTCCCCAAGCAAAACAGAATGACTTGGTGACCTATAACGGCCAAGTGGTAACAGGCAAAAACACTTTTTACTGAAGCTAAACATTTAGAAAGGTTCATCCCAGCAGGGCAGGGAATGGAGAGTCATTCCCAGGGAAAGTGGCCATCACTGCAGCTCTACCTCTCCTCACACAGACCATCCACTCCTGAAGCAGCAGTTGTCAACAAAAATCCAAAAATCCAACTCAGAATTGGAAGGGAAAAGATTGTGGAGAAAAAAAAAATGCATTCCACCGAATTCATGTCTATGAAATTCCCTTTTCCTCCTCACAATATGGTTAATAGTACCATCAATGCCCCAAGTGCCCAAGACAGACAATTTATAGCCTGTTAATAATTCCTCATCCTACCACCATCCTGCTCTCTGTTTTTCATCAAGTTCTGATGTTCTCCCTCTGAAGAGCTCACCTGTCCACTCCCTCTGTACTGCCCAAGCTCAGCCTCCCATGGCCCTCATTCAAGGCTTCCATCCTCTCCAGCTGTGGTCTCCCCTGCTCCCTGACCTACTAGATGCTCCCTCCCATTCTTTTAAATTCAAGAAGCATCTCTTGACTCCTAAAAGGAGGATGTACATGTCACTTATCTCAAGTTCATATGACTTTGGACCACATTTCTATTGAATGACCTTTTGAAGAACATCCACATTGTCTTGGCAACTGAGGAAATCTCCCTGCTTTTTCCAGGCAAAGCTTATGAATTCCCTCCTGTGTCCTACTTCACCTTGCCCGAAGCCCTCAGCATATTGCCCTGACAATTGATTTATATTTTCATCTTGCCCGCTGGCTCTGGTCCTCTAGTGTTCTATTTATCTTGTTTCCTCAGGGTCAATTCCATACCTAGATAGCCAGTATCAATTAGGCAAGTATATAAAACAAGTGGGATGGAGATAAGGGGAAATATTGGCTGGGTGTTATTCAGTAAGTCTTTAGTCATTTGAACATAAAAAATTCAAACACTTTTTAAGACACAGAATTAATCTAATGTTCATTGATCGCAAATGGAGATAAATATATATGTGCTCAATGGAATACTACCAGGTTGTGAAAAATAATGAAATTGTATAATGGGTTTTGAGGTAGTTATTCCAAGTAAAATACATCAGCCGGTGAAAGGCAACTTTACTCATTTGTGGAACAAAAATGATCAAAGCAAACACAAGAAGAACAACTCTCACATTCTCTGAAAATTATGGTGGTTACCAGAAGAGATGGGAAAGGGGAGAGGAAGTTGATAGAAGGGTGAGAAAAGGATGCTACAACACTAGAGTTTTGGTGGTTCATGAGCATGTGCATATGTTAAAGTGTGAAGCTGCACGCCCAGCATTATACAGTTTTCTGAACAAATGGCAAATCTGTACAATGGGATTACATCAATAAAACCCAAAGGCTGTTAATTATGATTAGATCAACCCAGAGTTAGAGTCTTGGAATCCCAAAGGTTTCCACCTTTGGAAACCTTTGGCACCATCTTAACTAACACTTTTGTAAATATTCTTGATGAAGATATAAAAGTTGTGTAAGACAGATTCATGGAAAAAATCAAAGCTGAGAAGAATCACAAATATGTAGAATGTGAGAGTGTTGCAAGATGATGAAATAATAGATCAAAAGACCAAAACTAAGAAGATGCAAATTCACACTCCACTCTCATAAGCATCTCCAGGTGCCGTGACGAGGGAGGGTTGGTTCACCTGCAATTCATCGGAAAAAAAATCTCAGCTATTCTCCAAGTTTAAGCTAGAAGCAAATTCAGAGGCTATCCAATATAGAGGATCTAAAGTTTTTGTAAACAAAAGAACATTTCAGCCATTAGCATTCACACAGAAGTCAAGTAGACAAAAGAAAAGATGTAAAAGCACTGCTGCATGTAGCAATAAAAGCAAGGGGTCTGACACATCTGCCCTCCACAGTTTTCATTTCACTCCCCGCCTATGCAAACTCTAAAGGCACCCAGACTCCTGAGGCTCCGCTGAGCACTGTTTGGAAATGAAATTCAGTGTCCATCAATTTGCTGCACCAAAACTACACATTTGGTGTCCAACTCCTCAGAACTCAGGTCCCTGAACCAGCTTCAGTTTTGCTTGTTTGTTTTGCTTTTATGTATTGTTTCTGTTCCTCGCTGGCACCACGTTGCGCCTCTGACTGTTTGTACAGCGCCTGCTCCCTCTCTGAGATGCCACTGTCTGTCTTGTTCACTGTGGGCCCTGGAGGAGTGGTACATGGCAGGAGCTCAACAAGCATTTGTTAGGGCAATGAATGAAAGAGTCAGAAAAGAATCCAAATGTCTTGATGCCAACCCAGTCTGCTCTCCCAATCCTCTGAAATGTCCTACACAACAGCCACACGAGATGAGACCACATTCAGCTGCGTAGAGAGTGCTGTCCTAAGTGAGGATGAAGTAGCCCCTGTGCTCACCACTGCTGCAGCCAAATCTGAAATATAGTAACTTCTGGAAATTATAACGAGAAACAAGTGTGGCAGGGATGAGCTCTAGGTATATTTTTGAGGGCTAATCGTTCTGGACAAATTGCACATGTACTTCATTGAATCACTGCAAGTGGGCTATAAGGTAAGTATTATACTCCCTTGACGTAAGAGGAACCGGAGATTCAGAGTTTAAGTAATTTCTCCAAGTCACACATTTTGGGATTACAACCTCTGGCCATACTTTTGTTAATCTCACCACATCAAGATGCCTCTTAGAGGGGGCCCCGGGACCTAAAGGGCAAGCAGAGTGTGGAAGGACTAAAAATCATGGTAGTGGAGATGTGCAGGTATAGGTGATGAAAGACAGTGGGATGGTGAGAACATAGCAGCATCGACACCTCCCCTCCCCAAGCAGCACTTATTGAGGGGGAAAATGATGAGACTCAATGCCACCTGCCAGGTGAGGCAGAGAGATTTCCAGATGGGAGAAACATGCTCCATACAGTTCAAAATCCATTCATTTTGGGCTTACTGCACTTTGGGAGTGGATATAGCACCTGTGCCCATCCCTAGAGCTCCACATCTAACATGCTGTGGGCTCGCAAATGCAGTTTGTTGGTTAATTTTCCTCTGATAATGGGGACTGGGGAGCAACAGTGAGTAAGAACTGCCCACAGGTTATAGGTAGAAATTTTCACAACTGCTGGGTTTCCAGCATTAAAGAAGCAGCTGCAGCTAGAAGTGGCTGGTCCTGCAGAAACCAAGCACAGAACCCAGGAAAGAGCCCAGGACAGTGGGAATCCAAGAGCAAAGAGGAAATCCTCATCCCAGCACTCCTCTGCAATGCTGATCCAGGTCATTCTTCAGGCTGCAGGCATCGCCCCACACCCAGGCTTGTGTCCCCACGTTTGAACTAACAACAGAAGTCAGAGAGCAGAAGTGGGAACTCAGGGAAGACTGACCTTTCCTCTGTCTACTCTTAAAGATCCAACCCAGAGGTTGGTCCTGATCTCAAGCCCAGCTAATGCTGAGCTTCTAAAGACACGGAGGGGCCCTGTAGCAATGTCTTGGTTCAACTTTGGGCTAATTAAAATAAAATCAGCAACTAAGAACTGCTTTTTTGTTCCAAGGTCAGGGTCACCTTCCTCCTACTTGCCCTGCTCCCTGCTGAGGCACTTTAATCCGAGCTGGGTTTCCAAACTACACCCTTCTTGTGGGTCTAAAGGCTGCTCCCAGTTGGCTGCATCCAACCCTGCCAGCCAGGGATAGGAACAGGTGCCTGATGCTGCAAAGGGAAGTGACAAGGTCCCAAGATCAAGGTAGAACATCAGAGCCATGAGGACCTTCTGGAGATACCTAGTCCAGGAACTGGCAAACTCTTTCTATAATGAGTCAACTAATTGAGACAGCTGATCTTTGAACAATGTGGAGTTAGGGGTACTGACCCCTCCAGAGTCAAATATTTGCATATAACTTTTGATGCTCCCCAAGCTTAACTATAAGCATTCTTTGGTAGCCATGGGAGACTGGTTTGCAGGTTACTTCCACCTCCCTCTTGCAAATACCTAAATACACTACGCATATCCCCTGAGAGTCAGTTCATATGAATTGTAGATCTTCCCTGCTTACATCCTGCATCTCCAGATTCAACCCACCAGCATCATTAACTGAACCCGTGAACATGGAGTGCTAGCTAAGTGAAAGTGAAGTGGGCAGTTTCAACCCATGTCATTTAAGGGTCAAATGTGCAGATGTGTGGAAGTCACCCAGATGTGTGGAAGTCATCTTGGAGAGTGTGTCCTCTTGTGGTGTCCTCCGTTCCTCAGCCCAGTCAGCTCCCCCTGGTGCCTCTCAGAGCTGACACGCCCCACAGCTCTTTGCTGCCTGCTGCCTTTACCAGCAACCCTCCCTTGGAGCAACCAGTTCTGATGTCACCATAGGATAATGACTTCTGGGCAGGAAAACTAGAAATGGAAGCAGATGAAGTGTCTATTTTTGGGCAGATGAAGTCGTGGGAGGATACATGATTCATGCGTTGAGTGCTTTTGGAATAGCACATTTCCATCATCTTCTGGAAGGCAGCAGGTCAGCTTCTTCTGGGGTAGAGGGTGAGAATGGTGTTTGAGGGTTTCTCTTTTAAAGGCGATGGTGGGGGATAGTTTGGGTTTCATTCACATTGTTTGGTTATTTGTTTGTTCATTTTTTCATTATTGTCTTGCTATCTTGGGGTTTGTTTTAGTGAGGAGTTGGAGACAGGATCATGAGGGAAAGGAAAGAAGGCAGAGTCAAGTTCAGCACGTCCAGGGTTTGCTTACAGAAAGAAGGTCAAAGGGGTTCAAAGTCACGGAGCCAGATGCCTGGGGAACCTGCCAAACACCAGATGCCCTACTTAGGAAATCAGCACCCATATGACAGCTGGGTCTTAGGTGATTGCCACCCAAAGATAAGGGAGATAAGGGAGGGAGAGGGGTAGCCCAAGCAGGGAGCTCCCAGAAAGTTGGAGCCATGGGTCTGTCCCTGCCATCTTGTTAAAGAATAGGGCCACTCTGTCCCAGAGACATTCCCTCTAGTCATGCCAGGCAATGGCAGCCTGGTCAGTACTCCATCCTGGTTCCCCTGCTACTCTCTCTCTCAGGGTATCCAGTACCCAAATCAGTTGGGTATCAGGTTAGTGGGTTTTCTCATAAGTGCTCGGGGTCTCCAGGACCTTGACTAGAAGCTTCTCCTGAGGATTTACACCAGCTTGGTATCTCCCTAGCTGGTAAAAATTTACCAATCAGCTATCCAGGGTGGAGGCCCTGATTTGTAACATTTGCCAGTTCCCATGGTGTCAGTATTCCCATTTCACCAATTTCAAGTTGCCAATGTGCTATATCAATGGCCCACAAAGATTCTCCAAGCTGATAACTGTCTCTAGCAAGATGGAAGTTACTGGTTCTAGCACTGAAAAGCTCTGCTCCTGCCACCAGGGAGAGAGCAGAAATCAGGAATCTCATCCCCTTACTCATCCTCCCATCTCCACCCCTGGCAGCAAATGAATCATGAATCATGAGCCAGAAGCATCTCACAGCTAAGGGATTCTTGGTGGGGGCAAGAAGAATCCCTTAGTGGGGGCAGGAAGGGGTGTGGAGGCTGGCTCCTAGAAGCCCTAAAATGCCCACGGAGGATGTAGGCAGAAGGCGTGAGGAAATGGGTGAATGCTGGAAACTGTAGTTACCAAATCTCTTGCATCACCTACCAAAAAAGTAAAATCGAGGAATCAAGCTACCTCCTCTTCCTGTTTTCTGAAAGTGTTCCTGTTTCCATCTGTCATTTCCCAGGGAAAGTTTGACTGCAAATATTAGGTAATGGTCATTAAGTAGCCCCCCAAAAAGGTGCCTGCCCTGAGAACATGCTGAAGACAAGATGGAGCTGACATCCAGGACCTGCGATCTGAGCACAGGGCCCCTCCCTCCGCCTAACCACGCCCAGGGGCCCCAAGGATAGAATCGAGCTGCCCAGCCCCCACAAGCTCCCTACCGTAGTCCCCAACCACCCTCCAAATCCCACCAAAATACATTCTGGTTAGAGGAAGGGAAATCTCACCTCCTCCAATGCATCACATACCAAACTCATTTGTTAAAAGAGTATCTAAGGACAGAAGATGAAGGAAGGTCCTTCCCTTGGGCGGTTTCAGCTTAGCAGGGATTCTGGGCTTGGGTCCAAGTGGTAAGGCTCTCATGAAAGACTTCATTCTGTACTCAGCTCTCCTTGCCCAACATTGACACACACGAAGAACCCCTTGCTGCCAGCTTCACTGTTCCTTACCCTCCAGAATCTACCTACCTGGCCAGAGTAGTGCACACATCCTCCAAGCCCCTCCACTACCTTCCGTGGGAAACAGGAACCTTGGATTCTGAGCCTCCTCTGCCCATAATTGCTTGAAACCCTCATTTAGTCACCTTGATCCATAGTTTCCTTATCTGTTAGGTCAGTATAGTTGGACTTTCAAATAATAAAGTTCTCTACAATTTTATAAAAAACTAAGATTTATAGAGAATTTTTTATTGAAGTAACACTGGTTTTCAACACTATGATTTAAGGATATAAGTTGACACCACCACAGATTTATGTCACCACCACAGAGTACTCCTTCACCATAGTCTGTGAGGCCTCCTCCACACATTGCTCCCTACCCTCCCTCTGTGGAGAATTTTTTAAATAATCAAATACTTTTACTTAGTCACAGAAAGCATGTGACGTCAGTAGTATTATTAGATGTTAATAGGGAACACAGACTCAGAGGGAGGCTGGGGAACATATCCAAGGTCACCTAGCGAGGAGGGGCCCAACTCAGCTCACACCAAAACTCTAGGCAGAGTCCTGAGAGTGAGTTACAACCAGGGCTCCATAGCAGAGGGCCTGCTGGTTGGAGCCCTGGTTGTAGAGCCCGACCAGCAGGGTCCCAGGTCTTTCCTCTGGGTGAGAGACGGCAACTCGGTTAGCATAGATGTCCCTTCAGTTCACCAAGTATAACCCATCAAGTAACACTCAGCCAAACAATCCCTGCCATACTGGGTGGCTAATACTGATACACTCACCATCAGAAAGAAAGTAAGTATGTGCTACCTTCGGTGAGTCTCTCCACCACCTGCTCACAATTTTATGTCCTATTCTTTTGGATTGTAACTCATTTTTTGTCTAAATACTGTCCTGAATACTGTCTAAATCTACTGTCCTGAATACTGTCCTAAGTACTGTCTAAATTTTGTCTAAATACTGTCACTCCAAAGAAAATACTTCAATCAAAATGACACAGACTCTGTTCTCTCCCACCTCCTGCAATAAAGCAAGTGCTGGTGCCCATTGCACCACAAAGTAGGAAAGAATGAAGACCTCTTCACTTTGCATGTGGCGTTCTCTCATTCACCTACACACAATTCTCACCTTTGGTCCTTAGTTGCTGTCTCTATCATGGAGTAGACTTTCCCACCTGCGTTGAGTCCTTTGTTTTTTTATCCTTTTACCTACATCTGTTGTGTGTCTCAGGTGCCAGTCATGCCCCATCTGACCCCCAAGTTAAGGAAAGAGAAAGGAACACAAAGATGTATAAATTACCAGCATTTACATAATACAATATCTATAATAATCTAATAAAATAATAATACCTCCCATGACCCACGCTGGATTATGAGACCCAGTCAATGAAGTGGGTATTATTATGCCCATTTCTACATTTCTACTGAAGCTAAAGACTGTGTAGATCATTCCAGCTGTGAAATAAAGAAATTAATATGGGGATTCAATAATCATAGGATTCCAAGTAGCTCCCTCCCCTAAGAAGTTATCTGAAAAGAATCTTCAAGAATATTTGCTTTATGGCCAGGCATGGTGGCGCATGCCTGTAAACAGCAGCCTAGGAAGCCACTGCCGGGGCCAGGGATTGTGGTTTGTGTCCAGCGGGGGAGCACATAGTGAGACGACCTAGCCCCCAAAAAATAATTGGGCGTGGTGGCACATACCTGTAATCCCAGCTACCTGGGAAGCTGAGGCTTGAGTCCATGGTGCCCCGGGCAACGTGAACCTGTGGTTCCACAGGCAAAAATAGCAAGACCTAGTCTTAAAAAAAAAAAAAAAGGAATATTTGCTTTATAACAGCAGTGCCTTAAAATCAGAGCCTAAGAAGAAAGCCAATGGTAACATTATGGGACCACGACCCAGTCATGCAGAGGGCTTAGTGAGGTGTATTTAAAATGTGGGCGTCTCATAATGTATTTGGAAGATAGTCCACAAGTCTGCTGACCTTACAGCCAATCATAAATATAAACAAAGATGTGCTAGTCCCAGAGGTCTGGAGACTGCAAGAGATAACCCCCTAACTTAGAGAAAATCTGAGTTAGAAATGGTTAGAAATGAGTTAGAAATAGCTATCTATTGAGTCTCAGCTTTAAGGGCATGCTTTGTCAGTATTCATGGACAGTCTAAAGGAAACTGAATTGAGTAAAAGATTCAGTAAGACGGTCAGAATGGAATGGCCACAAATCTGTGCTTTCTATAGTCCTGTGAGAACTGAGACCTGAATAGAGAATCTGATTCTCTAAACTGGTCCAACCACTATGGAAAACTATGTGAAGGACCCTCAATCTAATGAAAATGGAACTACCATTTGATCCAGCAATCACTCTTCTGGGAATCTACCCAAAGGAGACCTCAATACTTATACAAAGGGACACCCATATTTGGATGTTTATTGCAGCACTATTTATAAATGCAAGGACATGGAAATAACCCAAATATCCCAAAACAGACAAAAGGATGAAAAAGATGTGGTATATATGCACAATAGAATATTACTCATCAATTAAAAATGACAAATTTAGTTAGACATGGTGGCGGGCACCTGTAATCCCAGTTACTTGGGAGGCTGAGATTAGGGTTCACTTGAGTCCATGGGATTGGGACTACCCCAGGCAACATAGTGAGACCTAGTCTCTAATTAATTAATTAATTAATTAAAATAAATGACAAATTTGATGAATTTGAGATAACAAGGATGGACCTAGAAGAAATCATATTAGCAGAAACAAGTCAGAAAGAAAAAGACAGAAACCAAATGGTTTTACTAATATATAGGATATAGGAAAAACAAACAAAAGGCCAGGAGGAAAAGTCAAAACAAGCTAACCAAACTAAAGTACACAAATGGGGGTGGGTAGATGGATGGGAGTGGTCAGGGAGGGGAGGTGGTGAGTGAACCCTGAGGGAATTTAAAAAATGTGAGATATATATATATATACATACATATATACATACATACATACATACATACATACATACATACATACATTATTTTTAAAAAGAGAGAGAGAGAAAATCTAATTTTTTTTTTTTTGAGACTAGGTCTCACTACTTTTGCCCATGGAACTGCAAGCTCATGTTGCCCGGGGTACCACACTCAAGCAATCCCCAGTCTCAACCTCCCAGGTAGCTGGGATTACATGCGTGCACCACCACACCCAGCGATTTTTTGGGACTAGGTCTCGCTGTGTTGCCCCAATCAGGACTCGAACTGCGATCCCTACTTCCAGTCACCACTTCATCGGCTGAAGCTTACAGGCACGCACCACCATGCCCAGCTTGAGAATATGATTTTCAACTGATTATGGAGAAACGCAAAATATAGATTTGTGGGCCTTCTTAGAAATAAACAGTAAGAACCTATAAAGCAAGTTCAGACAACCAGAGAAATCTGGTTTATTAGAGACTTTACAGGTCAATGGAGTCATGATACCATAGGAACTTTCTAATGATCCCACTGGGCAGTTGAAATGTAAAGCCCTTGTTCATAAATACTTGTGATTCAGTAAAACCCAATAAGATAGTAACCATCTTGGTACAACAATAGTGGTTGACCATGATAGGATTAAGATTAGGAAGCTGTACAGTTGAACTGTTATCAAAATTGTTTGCGATATTTTCCTGTACTTTTTGTATAGCATAAAGAACCTGATGAAGACGAGCAAAAAAGGTCATTTTGGTGTAAAGTGAAGTTCAACTTCTGGGTGTTGAGAATAAGACAGTGAGAATAGCCACCTAGCATGTGATTTTTGTTGGTGAAAGGACAACCAGATTACCCAAGAGTAGATCATAAAACATGGAATTTGGACCAATTTATCGGTTTCAAAGATGCACAAGAAAAGATGAGCTGGGAACACTGCTGCAATGAACTCAAAGAAGCTATATGGACAGGAAGGAACAGGGAAGGAGATTAGCAAGGATTTATGGAGAGAGGGAGAGGGAAAAAAAAGACTGATTTTAGCAGATGGTGGGAAAAAAGGAAAAGGAGAGAAAGAAGCTGAGAGGGTGTGGTCTTTGGTGCTGCAATAAGATATCCAGGAGAAGAGTTTCTAAAGAGAAAAGGTCCCTAAAGGAATGAATGAACCTGTCTCCAAGAGAATGTTCTGTGAGGAGAGTCTCTGTTGAAAGTGACAGAAAGGACTGACCAGCCCTGTGGATGGCTCCCAGCTTTGGATGAAAGGATAGGAAATAAAGGGGTTAAGAACAAATGTGTAAGAAGTCTTCACCATCTAATTTAGTTCACAAAAAGAGGATAAAGGATATTTCAAAGTAAACACATGAAATAGTCACTAAAAAGAAGGCATGCCTAGAACTCTAGAGAAAGGTAAACTGCCTAAGTCTGCGTAGGAAGTTGTCTAGTTGCTATCTGTTTGGAGCAGGCTATTCACCAGGAACCAAGAGAAGAACTGGATGGGTGGGTTTCTTCATCAGACAGTTTTAAAGAATGATATCTTTATGGCTTATAATGGGAATTTTCCAAAGACTTGTGGGATTTGGATCTGATGCATTATCTTTATGAATTGAAGGTGCAAAATGACCCACTATGTGGATATGCATATAATCCTTATAACTCTTAAAAGAAATGTGGAAAGGAAAAGGCATGTATAAAATATACTTCCTCCTCTTCCAAACACCACAAGAAGGGTCTGGGGGTGGAGGGGAATGAAAAGAAAGATTTCCACTGATTCTTAAAAATGAAATAAGAGATCAAACAAAAGTGTTTGGATCAACCAAATGAACTGGGGTGGAAGAGCATCAGATTAAAAGATGTTTATTGAAACCCACATGCCAACAGTTGGCTCCATGGCCACACAAAACAGAAATGGAGCCAAGAGTTTGACATTATTTATGTGCAAAAAAAAAAGAGGGTTGTGACATGTGATATGAATGATGTTCCCATTATTTTATGAAGGTAAGAGCCACAATTCACTTCTCAAAAACTAGAACTTTGGCAGATGTATAAAGAAGGGATAAGTTCCTGAAGGAGCAAGAAGAGATTACAAACAAAAGAAGAGAGATCAGGGGGAGGGCAGGCTCTGAACTCCTCTGCTGACAGTGGGTATGTTAGGAAAGGGTTCAAGGAAGAACTCAGGAAAAGTAGCCCTTAAATCAAAGGTTTTAAGAGAAAATCAGAGTCCCTGGAGAAGAAGCAATGAACAAAGAGAACAGGATGAAGAAACCAAAGGATGAACTTTAAACTAGTACAGAGGTGGGTGGGGATGAAAAAAATTAAAAAATAAAAATAAAAACACTGTACAGAGAGGTTTCTAGAGGCATCTGTACAGAGAAGGAAAAATGGTCAAAGTGAAATCTCCAGCAACAACAAAGAAATTGCCTGTAAAATTCTCGAGTATGCTAGAAATGTGGGAAGAAAAAACTGGTGGCATAGATTTGAATGACGAAGAGACAAATGTGGGTAGATTTGAATGACAGGATTAAAATGGAGAATGAAGGGATCTTTATGAAATTGTCTCCAAGAGGAGAGAAACAGAAAGAGGGAACCTGTGGACTAATTCCAGTATACATAGAATAGGACAGAAATGCATTCCCCTTAGATAACAACCCATAACCTTGGACAAGCACATTGGAACTGTGTGTGTGGAGAACCAAGGACTTGGGTTCCCCTCCTGGGCCTCTTTGGACACCTTCCCATCATGTGTAGGGAAGGATGAAAATATAAATGAAAAGAAACTCATTTCTTCTTTGGTTCAGTCAACATTTATAAAGTGATGTCTTTGTGCTGAGCCTGGTAACTGATACTGAGAAAACACAAGGATGAATAGGAAGCATGACTAAATTTTCTGTTTTTTTAAATTTTTTTACTGGTTTGACATTCTATAAGTTTCCAGACATAAATAGAAGCAAAAAGGGGGGGGGGGTAAAAACTAAAAAGTTTCATTTTCCAGGTGAGGTAGAACAAGGTTTGAAGTCACGAAAATGAGACATGAAATATGATAGAACTAAAAAAAAGAAGGAAGGAAAGACAGCTGTCTAGTCTCTTTGAGAAGAAACAAAATAGAAAGAGGTGGGCAACGGAAAAAGAAGAAGTGGTGATAATGGTCCTGTTCTAGAACCAAATCGTGGCTTCCACTCCTTCTCAGTGGGTTTGACTGTGATCTTGTGGACTCTGAGCCTAGAAGACTGACTGATAATGTCTGCCCAACTACAGAGTAACTTGTGGCTACCATCATGACAGCATGATGGATGAGTATGACAGCATGAGTATCAGACTTACCTTTTCCCCATAAACAAAAAGAAAAAATAGACAAAATATGAGACAACATCTTCCAGGCACCAGTCTGCAGATGTCAGGCATGGAAACTTTGAAAGAAATAAAACAAAAAAGGTGAAATCCATTTTCATTCTAGCCTTCTGCTCCAGGGTCTTCCCAAATCACAGCAAAGGAAAGCAGAACCTAAATCAAGGTGAGAGGAAAGGAGCCACATTAGAGCTGCTGACAGGGATGAAGTCCAAGAGGTGAGGCACTAGAGAGGAAGGGACTATACAGAGAAGTGCAGAAATCTACAGACACCACTGATCTTCAGCTGCAAACAAAGTTGGCAGACCTACCAAGACTTAGGAGAGAGCATAGATGGGAGCTACTGACTCACTAATGTCCTCAGTGCCCATAGTAAGGAGGTTGAGGAACATTCCAGACATTCAATTGCTGGATCTAGGCAAAGCCACACCCTGCATTCACCATAACAAAGACAAAGGCTGACACTCTAACAGAATGGAGCTGACCTGCCAGTAGGCCAGCTGCCAGTCAAAACAAATTCAACAACAGGAAGACAATAAACTCTATAAAGTTTGACATATTATAAAAAATGATGACATGTTACAAGAAGGAAACAAAGCCATCAATAGAAAGAGACCCAGAGATGACACAGATGAAATCAACAGACAAACTAGCTCAGTGGGGAAACAGGCACAGGAATGAATGAATGGATGGGTGATCTTACCAGAAAAGAGAAACTAGAGAAATGAACAAAATGAGAAATACAAAACTCGAAAATATACAATAACTGAAATAATTCACAAGATGGGTTTAATGGTAGGTTCAACACTGTAAAAGAAAAGATACATAAATTTGAAAATGGAAAGTATCCAAGTGGAAGCATATGAAGGGGAAAAGGACCGAAAATAAAAAGAACTGAGTTCTGTGTGGAACAGTCTTAAACAGTTGTGCAAACAGTCTTAAAGTCTCAGAAGGAAAACACAGTGGGGTCAGAGCAGAATAAAAATTTTTTGAAAAACCATGACTTCCAAATGTGAGGGGAAATACCAATCCACAGACCCAAGAATTTCAAGGTATCTTACGCAAGATAAACACAAGAACACTACATGTCAGCATAACGTCAAACTGCTGAGAAACAAAGATGGAAAGAAGACCTTAGCTGCCATTTGGGGACCAAAACCAATTCTCCACCTTGCTACAGGGAACAATAATAGGAATTCTCCTGACTTCTCATCAGAGCCCAAGCAAGGCAAAATACGGTGGAGTAACAACTTGGGATTTCTGAGAGAGAAGGACCTATTAGCCTAGAATTCTGTATGTAGTGGAAATATCTTCCCAAATGGGGACACCAGAAAGTGAAAGAAGTTATCACTAACATGATAAAATATGTCAAAGGGAGCTCCTTGGGCCCCTGGGAAGTGACGCCAGAGAAGGACATGAAAGAACAGCCCATGAGGGAGTAGGCCAATGAGGGCAAGCAGGGGCCTGTTATAAAACTCTTTCATTTTCTTCTCATTTGGGTATCTTTAAAATACATTGACTGCTCAGAGCAAAAATAATGGAGATATGTTTCTGGGTTGAAAATACCTGTCAAAATCAAAAGCTGTGATACTATCAGAGAGGACAAGAAAGGGTCAAATGGAAATGTTCTAAGGTCAAGTTTTTATATTTTCGGTGAAGTCTTTCCATTTTCATTCAAGTCAGACATTCATTCAAGTGATAAGCCAAACACACATATTTTCAGCAACCACATAAATATTTCTAGCTCAACAGTCAACAGAGGAGATAAAGCAGTATACTGACAAATATTTCATTAATCTAAAAGGACACAGGTGAGAGATGATAAGACACAAAGAAGTAGGTAAAATCAAGAGCAAATGCCCATATGGTAGAATTAGACTAATTTAACTCAGCTCCGTTGTGAAAATAAAATGGAATAGTGAAAGTAGAACTTTATTGTAACCCTGTACTCATCATCAGTCTGAGGAGTAGGCAGTGAGTTTCAGGACAGAGGAAGAAAGTAGAAAAGAGTCCACCCTGGGATATAAAAATTCTAACACATGAAGTAGTCATGAGACTTCCCCACTGATATTTCTGGGTACCCAGCCACTATCAGTTTCACCAAAAGGGTGTGTGGCCAGCAGGTCCATCTCTGTAGCTATGGGACCAGCACATGAATATGGCTTGAGTTTCTAGCCCACAGGAGGGGAAGCTGAGCTGGTTTGTCTCCTGTTGAGATGAAGGACAGAAGGAGATAAGTTTCCAAATGTACGTGCTCAGTGCAAATTTGTGGATTCTCGGTGGGAAGAGAGCACCCTACTGAAGACAAAAAGGATGGCATGGAAAGATGAAGCAAGAGAATTAATCTAGTAGATCCCAAAAGAAAAATAGAACTAAATACTGGCGACATAGGATACAGGACACTGTAAATAAACATTTGACACAGCTTTGACCAGGCTCTAGTTCAGGAAGAGCCGGCTCTCATGCAACATGGACAATGTAACTGTGGGTTACTGGACTCAAAGAAAACTTGGGGATTGGGTCTTCACAGGGACCTGGCCTGGGATGATGCTAACTATCCCTGATTCCTGACACCAGTCTCTGGGTCAGTGTCTGGGGTATGAAGTGCAGACCTAACACCTACATCTACTGGGGAAAACAGGTAACAAAATCACTAAGGTATTGGTCCCTGAACTCTTTTGCTCTTACCAGTTCTGGGCTGAGAGCAACTCACCTAGTTTTCCATGCATAAAATAGGAATAATAAGGACGCTGTTGGGAAGATTGTCTGTTCATGATTTAAAAGTATCTCGCATGCTCTGGGACTTATCAGTCCACAGGGCTCAACTTGATGTAGTTGAGAATCAGGGTGACAGAAACAGGGGGTTTCTAAGCAAACCCTGCTCCCACCCTCTACTATCTTGATTTCCCCTGGGAAATGCACCAACCTATTCCCAACTTATACCAATGATACTCAGACTGAAGAAATGTTGAGAATGGCGCTGTATTGATTCAATTCAACTTAATACTAATGAAGAACCTAGTATGTGCCACATACATAAAAATGCATTAGTGCCATTTCAGCATAGGTGTGTGAAAAATGCTAAGAGAGTCTCTGGTGGGGAAGACTCCTTCCATGACTGTGAACAGAGACTTCCCCCAAATGCTCAGAGGGGGCTCCCAAGAGATTCAGAATAAGCCTTCCAAGATGTGATGCCTTGGCATGTGATTATTTCAAACTAAGGTCACTGATGCTATGGGCTTCTAGACAAACTTTCATCACTACCTTAACTATCTAGGACAAGGATGGGGATCCAGATTTAGAGTTCTCTCCAGAAATCAACCGTCTATTAAAGAAGCTTGTCTCTAGAGCAAGGTAAATGTGTAAAGACAAAGTATTGAGATTTGTTCAATGAATTCCTTCTCTTTCTTGAAGCTCCCAGCCCCTATCCCATTTCTTAACTCAGGATAAAGACCCCTGGCTCACTCTATTTACTCTAGACTGTTCAGCCATCCATTCTCCCTAGGCATGCCATTAGATTTGTTCTTTTCTTCTACTAAACTTTCTGGTGTTAATTTGATTGCTTAACTGGCCCAAGAAGTACCCAGATGGGTAGGGAGGAGTTTCCTCACTTCCCTAACAGTTGATAGGCAGGTATAGGAAGATGAGAATAGCACCCCTGAGTGGGGTGGGAGGACTGAAAGGCCAGGGCTAGCAGTAGGGCAATGTGTGATGCAGAGAACTACAATTCAAACATTCAATAATCAGGGCTCATACATCTGGAGAGTCAACAAAGGCAAGTTGAGGGAATACACCAATGAGGAACTCACTTCTGTGGAAGGTGTAAAAGGTGAGGCCAGGTTTGCTCTGTGCTCTAGGTGGTCTTTCTGGAAGCAATTCCAACTCTAAATTTAATGAGGTCTCACCTGGCCTCAACACCTCGCTTCCTCAGGAATTCAAGGGCAGGGTCAAGGTCCATTGAGCTCTGCTTCAGAGGCAACCGCCAGTCAGCCCACAGTAGACATTCAGTTTAGGGAACAGTATCAAAATGAATAAACTTCCTTACACAGAATCTTTGGTATTCTAAACCTTATTTCCAACCATGGGGTTCATTCCATGGCAGTTGATTAAGTCTCCTTAGCAATACATCATCAAATAGAGAGGAAAAACAGGGATACAAATAAGACAGTGAGACAAATGCTTTAATTCACTTATGAGCAAAGTGCTTTAGGAGAGAGTAAAAGATGCAATTAATTGGCAGAAAAGTCTCCATAATAGAAGAAATAGCTGCATTGGGTCTTAAAGGATAAATAGGAGTTCAGTAGTCATACAGATATATAGAAGAGTTCCAGCCTAAGGATAAAGCTGGAGCGTGAAGCGTTAATATGCCCACTTACTGGGGGTGAGATAGAGGAATACAATGAGAGGAAGAACCTAAAACAGTGTCTTTCACCCTGGCTGTATAACAGAAACACCTAGGGAGCTTTAAACCCCACAAAGTCCAAATCATATTCCAAACCAAGTAAATCAAGACCTCTGGGGCTGGGAGGCAGTCATGAGGATTTTTTTAAGCTACCAACAAGCTACCAACTTTCAGAACCACTAATCCAGAAAGAATAAAAATTAACAGCATCCCGGGAGGGACCCTCCTTCCAACGCTGTTTTTTCCCCACCAGTTCTTAACACTGAAGCAGCGGTTCTCAAAGCGAGGTCTCCCTGGCCTGCAGCAAGGGCCACACCGGGAAATTTGTTGAACAAGCTGCCCCCTAGACACAATCAAGGGGAAACTCTGGAAGTGGGGCCCAGCTTACTGCTCCCTCAACAAGTCCCCTCCCCTCCCCCCTCCCTCCCTACCCCTTTGACTGCGATGCTGGAAGATGCGTGAACCACTGTACTGGAACACTGATTCCTCCAAAACTGCCCCCAGCAGGTCTAGTTGTGACTCGCCACGGGCGCCTGATGGAGCCCTTGTTTGCAGGCCGGAGCAGCAAGCTGCTGGCCGGGAATGGAAGGTGCCCGGGGCTGGACAGCGGGTCGTTCCGGGAGTTACCGGGAAGAGGCCTGAGAGGAGGAGGAGGGGCAGGAGGCGCTGCGTTTGGTTCCTTTGCCCTTTCAGTACAAGTGGCCCTTTGCAAACTTTCCAGCTAGTTTAAGTCTGCGCTACCGGGCGCGGACACGCCTAGGCTGTGTTCCCTGGGAGGAAAGGGGTAGGCTGGGGTGCCGGCGGGTCCTCCTGGGGGCGGCTGGGAAGGAAAAGAGTGCACGGCCGGGTCGCTGCATCATCTCAGCCCTCCTTCCCGTTCCCAGCCAGCGGGGAATTCACAGTTCCTGAGAGGAAGCAACAGAGGAAATGAGCTTCCCGTATAGAAATGGAAATTGCCTTTCCCCTTAGGGTCAGACAGTCAGAGGGTCAGGTGTGACCAGGAGTACACCCAAGTGGCAGTCGCCGCCAGGGTGAAGTCTGGAGTCCATTTGTCCTGTCAGAGGAGCCCCAGGCTTCCTTCTGCGCTGCTAGTGGCTTCCAGAGACCTAGCTCACCTGGGGAGTCAGCCAGCCAGCTCCACATTTATTGAGTCAGGGAATATAGGGAGCCCCAATCCAGCCTTTGCCTCATCATTAAAAAGGAAAAGTACTTTTGGAGAGGCGCCAAGGACCCTCTGCTCGGAGCTCTGCTGCTCCAGGTTGAAGTGCTGAACCTATTTAGGTCTCCTTTTTTTATTTACCATCCCCCCATTCCCGACACACACACACACACACACACACACTCACACACACACACACTCACGCACACACACACTCACGCACACGCACGCACGAACGCACCTTGCTACAATAAATCAAGAAAAATCCCCCTAGTTTGGAAAGCTGTTGAGTTCGCTAGCGTGTGTGTGGCGCCACCTACTGACCACATAGTATCAAAACAGTTTTCTTCCTGGCTCTTGTTTATGTTTCTCAAAGTCTCTGGAACAGGTACAGAATCAGCTCTCAAGCCCTGTCTATTTTCTCATGGGAATTTCAGACTTGGCTGAAAATCTCCTGTCTGTTCACAGCCACAAAATACAATATAAACAAGCAACAGAGCTCTCTTTCTCTTAGGTAACTAAGCTTTTAAAAACTTCGAAGTTACAAATTTCTTTAAACTTAACAAAAGGAAGTAACAGAGAAATTTCTGTCTGTTCCTATAAACCATGACGAATTGTCAGGGATACTTTATCCCTTGCTGTGATTTCTAGGGTCTCAAGCATACGAGGGCCTTGAAATATCCCTGACAGTACATTATCCTGGGTTTCAAGTTTCTGAATCAGTATTTTATAGACTTGAAGGACACGGGCCCTCATAAAAAATGGTGTTCTGTAGTGAAGCATGCTGACAATGAGACATCAGAAGCAATCAATTCTAGCCTCTGTGCTGCTGCTAATCCACTGTGTGACCCTGGGCCCCTTACTTAATCTTCATGAACCTTAGTGCCAACACCTGTTACCATCTTTGCTAATTTTCCCATAAGTTCCATAATGGTGAAAATTTTTGCCTTCGAAAATGCATCTCTTTGAAAATAATCACTTTTATCATTAATCATCAGAGCTATAAATGTCAGTTAGAGTTTCTGATCACTGTGAAACTACCACTTACCATCATGAATTTCCATCACGGACAAAGGCAAGACACTTAACCCTCTTTAACCCAATCCCCAATTCATGGATATTCTGTTAGGTTTCTAGAATATCCAAAATCACAGATCTATTTACTGACTTTCCCAGAAACCAAGGACTGGGAAATTCCTCTTGGAACCAATAAAATGGATAATTTTGAGGGCAAGTCAAATTCGAAGGAACTAAAACAAGAATGATGGCCTGTGGGGGGTGTATGCAAGTTGACTCTAACTTAAGGAAGATCATTACAGGGAATTAACACTCAAGAAATGCCAACTGTATCAAGTGTTTTTGGTACAGAATTCAACACCATAATTATCTCCATAGCAGCAAGTGAGGAAGCAAGGACTGAAAAGTTAAGGAAATTGCCTGCACCACACAGCAGGGCTCAGAACCAGGACAGCATGATTTCAGAGCACATAAGCTTGAAGAAAAATCAACTTTTGTAAAATAAAACAGTAATTTCCTGGCATGAACTGAAAGTCCAGTCTAGAACCACTTTATTGAATGGCTATCCCAGGTACAGCAGTGTTTTCACCTTCTTAAAGTGCAGCATTCATTTTACATTTCATGTTTACTGACAAACATATTTAATACATATGCATTTTCATTAATTCTTTTCATTATATATTGTTTTATTGTAGTAAAGCTAACTTTCATTTATCTGAGTGTAAACTGTGAAGTACTTCCACACTACATCCTGGTGACGTTTGCTAACTTAAATAAATGGGTTGTCTCAAGATAGGAAACATCAGCTGTGGAATATTTTCTTCTATCATATTTCTTTGATCATTTTTTTTCCCATCACTATTTGTTTTCTCTTTCTAAAACTCCTAAAAATTGAGTATTGAACAAGTGGAATATTCTAGTTTCATAACTTTCTCTGTATTAGGGACTATAATACAGCTAGAAACAAAAGCATATCCAGTGAAATAGTAACTTAAACAAGTAAGGGAGCTAAATGGAGAACTGGCATTCTTTCAGATCAAGGTGGTCAAGGTAATAGTCTCTGAGAGTCTCTTGGATTTATGAACACAAAAAAACTGCTGCAGCTCCAACCCTCACATCCACATTCAAGGCAGGAATAAGGAGGAAGGAAAAAGAAGTAGAAAGAGTTGCATCTGTACTAGGAAATAAAGACTTTCCAGGAATCCCCTATAGACTTCAACTTATTGACCAGAAATGTGTCCAAAAGCAAATCAAATGACAGCAAAGTCTAAGAAAGGAAGTTCAGTACCCCACCCCAATGGGGAAAGGAGCAAAAAGAAAATACTTATAAAGGAGGAATGAGCCAACCTATCTGCAGTCCTTTTAAAAAAAAAAAATTACAGTTCATCCTTTAACAATGGAGGAGTTAGGCGGGGCATGGTGGCGCATGCCTATAAGTGGCAGTCTAAGAAGCCACAGCTGAAATTGGGGATCACGGTTCGAGTCCCACTTGAGGCAACATAGGGAGACCTAGTTCCAAAAAAATTGCTGTGTGTGGTGGTGTATGCCTGTAATCCCAGCTACCTGGGAAGCTGAGGCTGGGGAATCACTTGAGTCCATGGTACCCCGGGCAACCTGAGCCTGTGGTTTCATGGGCAAAAATAGGGAGGCCTAGTCTCAAAAACAAACAAACAAACAATGGAGGGGTTAGAGGTGCAAACTCCCATACACTTGAAATTTTGTGTATAACTTTTGACTCCCAAAACATAACTTCAGTAGTCCTTGACTATCCATGGAGGGTTGATTTTAGGACCCTTATTCCCCCTATACCAAAATCCAAGAATGATCAAGTGCCTTATAGAGAGTCTTCTGTGCCTATGGGGAGAATCAATCCCAGATTCAATCAACCAATGTCTGGAGTTGAATGCTAGTGAATGCTAAGCTTGCAGACAGAAAAATAACCTGTGTACATGTGGACGTGCACAGATTCTGTCCAGAAAAAAAGCTGTTCAGTAGTCAACTGTGCTCGGTGTAAGAATTCCTCAATTTTGTCTTCCAAATGTCAGGGGTTCTTTTTATATTTATGCTCTAATCATTTTAACTTCTAAGAATTCTTAATTGTTTTTCTGATATTGCCCCTTTTAAATGACATGCATTCTTGTTTCATGGTTGCAAGATCTCATCTCCCTAGAGATACTTTTTCTTCCAGTGCTTTAAAGTGACTCCATCTTGTATCAACACCATCTTAGGCCACAACAGGTAATTGTCCTTCCTGGGAAGATAGCCAGCTTCCCCATTGTTCCTTTCATGTGTATTAACCTGTAGTTGTGATTCATACACAACTCTATTAATCCTAGAACAAAGACACTTGTGACTTATCCTCAGGACATCTGGCATCAACGGTCTCACACAAGAAAAACCACTTAGGACATCAGACCTGTCATGGTGGGTGGTATGGGTCCTGCCCTGACCTGAAGTCCTTCCTCCTGATTTCAGAATCTAGGACCTCTGAATAGAAGTTGCCCTTAATAAACTAAAAGTGACAAATCAGTGTGCCTGCTCCATTCTTCAACTCAACTTACCTTCTCAGTTTGAAGGAATTATTTATTCCTGTAACTACACACTCTTCCTTGTAATATTTTCTTTTTCTCCAAATTAATAGGCTACACACACACACACACACACACACACACACACACACTGATCTCTTACATTGGCAATACCTCTGAAAAGTCTGATATTTGGCTACTGACTTGTGCTGCAGAAAGATTGGGTGTTGAACTCTTTCATTGGGGGACACACAACACATACACAAACACACACAAATTATCACTATGTGTGAGCATTTTCTCTGAGGCAATTGAATGTTCTCATCTGGGCTTCTCCGAGATGATAGAGTTGAGGAACATAATCAGGGTTTCAAACTTAGCAACACCTTTGGAGCAGGACAATGATGTGAACTAACCACCTACCTTTGTTGGAAGCTGTGTGTGCTCTCATTATTGGCCTGCCTTGATAAAGCTGTTGAATGTTTGCTTAATTGGAATACCACCTTCAGGTGGAGTAGGTTTGGCCATGACTCTAGAAGTTTCAGGTGAAACCCCTTTGCTGTTGATTGTTTGTTGGTGACTATAAAAGTCTGGTGCAAAATAAAGTGGGGCCACAGTCCAGAGAGAGAGAGGCTGTGAGCCACTTTTTTTTTTTTTTTTTTTTTTTTTAAGATTAGGTCTCACTATTTTTGCCCATGGAACCGCAGGTTCACATTGCCTTGGCTACCACGGACTCAAGTAATCCCCAGCCTCAGCTTCCCAGGTAGTTGGAATTACAGGCCGTGCCACCACGCCCAGCTAATTTTTTGGAACTAGATCTCGCTAAGATCTCCAGCCCCCACCGCGGCTTCCTAGGCTGGTGCTTACAGGCACGCGCCACCATGCCCAGCCTGTAGCCACTTCTGTCAGGGTCTTCTTGACTCAATGTTAATCTTTACCCTCCCCCTCGGGACTGTTAGATTACGTCGTGGAACTCTTCTACAGAGATGAGAGAGATGTGTGGGACAGAAGCATACTGGATCATTAGAGAAATTTCCCAACCATCTCCTAACCTCACCCTATGGCTCACTGTCTTAGTATCCCTAATTCCAGAAGTTTTCAGGGCCTCTAGTGAAAAATCTCTTGCTTTGCTTAGGTGTTTGGGCTTCAGCCACCTCTGGTCTGCTAAATCAGTTTCCACACCAAACACTGCATCTCCCAGATGTGACCACATCCCTTCACTGCTTTTGATTCCGCTCCAAATTTCTTTGTCCTTACGAGTTTTTGCCCTCTTATTCCTTCAATGTAATTTTGTGTGCAGAGAGGGGGTGGTGAGTGTGGAGCGAGCGCAGATAGATAGATGTATGCATTTCATCGTTCCAGGTTTAACTGAAAGTTTAAGGATAGTGTTTTTAATTTCTCCAATTCTAGGACACATTTCTCAAAATTCACATAACTATTTGGTTGTGGAAGGAGCACCTGTCTCCTGTCCTCATCTGCCTTAGGAAGTTCACAAGCATGTGTCAGATCGGAAGAAATCGAACACTATTCTGAAAACACACATTGGGATGTTCCTATAGATTCTCCAAGCAATATGTTCACGAAGAGGATGAAACAAATCCAGATTGTGTTTTGCTCCATATAAGTCAGGGAAAGAGAGGATTCTGAGAAGTAAACTCAGATCGTCCAATACCCCAAGACTGACTGGGAGGGTCAGGATAAGGTGAGTTAGGCTTATACATTTCAGAAGTAGCTGGACACCCACAAAACATTGTCCTTGCCAGGGAAAACCAAAATGTTAATTCTATAAGCAACCTAGGAAATTTATACAAAAGAAAATGCATTTTCAGAAACTACAAGATGGAGGGGCAATGAGCTAGCCTGAGAGTATAGAAAAAGTTAGCGCTCCCAAGGACTCTCTCCTAGGTATAGCTGTGAGCACACAAACCTGCTTTCCGGGATCTGCTCTTCTAATGCAGTTCTTAGTTGTTCAGTTATTTTCAAGCCTTTGTCTTTTGGAGTCTTTTTAATAATACAAAATGGAGATATCTTGTAGATCCTTCAGTACCAAGGATACGGTGGTTATGGGAATGACACCTGAAACTAAGAATGTCAAGCAAAACTCTAAATCTGCACTCTTGAGAGAGGGTCAGATGTCAGCATGGGGTCTTGGATGTAGCAGTAGAGAGGACGCATCACTGTTCAGACCCAGTTTCAACTGCAGCGCTCTGGAGCTGCTTGTGCTTTTCTCTCCAACTCTCTGCCAGGTGTTTGGAAAGCATCCTTAGAATGAAGAAAGAGCTGGCGTAGACCACAGAAAGACTGGGCCTCTTCCTCCTCCACCTGGCAGTAAAAGGAACCAAGCTCTTCCCCATGGTGGGAGAAGGAGGCCTCAAGTGAATCAGGATTTTTACCATCATCTAAATATTATGAGGCCAGGCACAGTGGCTCGTGCTTGTAAGCTTCAGCCTATAAAGCGGCGGGGGCTAGGGATCGCGGTTCGAGTCCCGCCTGGGGCACTTAGTGAGACCTAGTTCCAAAAAAAAAATAGCTGGGTGTGGTGGCACGCGCCTGTCATCCCAGCTACCTGGGAAGCTGAGGCTGGGGATTGCTTGAGTCTGTGGTACCCCGGGCAACAAAAGCCTGTGGTTCCACAGGCAAAAATAGCAAGACCTAGTCTCAAAAATAAATGAATGAATGAATGAATGAATGAATGAATGAATGAATAAATAAATAAATAAATAAATAAATAAATATTATGACAACCCCCCCTCCATCATGGTGTCCATGAAGGTTACACAGGACTTCAAGAAACCGTGAATGATAACAAAAGTTTGTTAACATCCAAGTGACTGGAGTCCAGAGTGATAAATATTTAGAGATATATAAATACATATATCTATAAATATATATATAATCTATAAATATATAGATATATCTATATAAATACAGAGAGAGAAAAAGCACTTACATTATGGAGAAAAATGTATATCTATTATAAGTCAGATATCATCACATTATCTCATTTATTTCTCCCCATTGCTGTTTCAATCACCATTTCAGATCTAAGAATCACTGTCCTCAACTTATAGAAGACAATTGAAAAGCCCGTAAGAGGAAATGAGCTGCCCTGGGTGCAAAGCTAGTGAAGAGCAAAGTTGACTCCCATCCAGAGTTTCTGACTCCTGCCAAGTGTTCATTCTACTGCACACTAGACCTTCCCCCAAGCTCTCCATTTGTTGTAGGTCAATAAATGCATTTGTAAGCATAAAACAGCATTAAACATAACAATTGAGTCATTAAAAAAATAAAAAATAATTATCATTGAAAATGGTTGAAAATTTCTAAGTTTGCCAAGAAACATAAATGTATAATTTCAAAAAGCTGTGTGAAACCCAATTAGGATAAACAAAAAGAAATCCAACCAAGACACACATAGTCAATTTCTAAAGCTGAAGACAAAGAAATGAAAAAATGTTGAAAGCAGCAAGAGAAAAACAAGGCAAAAACAATTAGAATGGCAGTAAATTTCTCACCAGAAGCCATGAATATCAAAAGGAAGTGGCAAAATATTTTTCAAATGCTGAAAGAAAATAACTAACAGTGCAAATTCCTGTAATCAGAAAAAATTTCCTTCCAGAGTTAAAGGGAAATGAAGATATTCTCAGGGGAAGCAAAACTAAGAGAATTTGCGAGCAGGAGAACTACCCTAAAAGAACAGCTTAAGGAAGTTCTCTAAACAAGAAGTAAATGAAAAGAGAAAGAAACCCGGGACATCAGGAAGCAAAGGAGAGTACATAGTAAACAAAAATATGGGTAAATGCTATGAACTTTCCTTCTCCTTTAGAGCTTTCAAAATTTTTTGATCATTAAAGCAAAATTTATAACACTGTCTGATGTAATTCTCAGTGTGCAGAGAGAAAATAATTAAAACAATAAAATATGGACAGGGAAGGTAAAGAAATGTAAGGGAGCAAAGATCTCTATGCTTCACTCAAATTTGATAAAATAATGATATCAATTGACTATAAAGAGTTACATATATAATTTATCACGAGTTGCATATATATAATTTATTACTTACAGAAATGCTTTAATAGTTATACAAAGAGACATATTCAAAAACACTATAGGTAATCAAAAGGGAAAATGTTCAACTAATCTGAAGACAGGAAAATTTAAGTAGAAAAACAAACAAAAAAAGTAGAATAAACAGGAGAATATTCAAGTGATTGGAAATGAAACAATACATACCTAAATAATTCATAGATCAAAGAAGTATCAAGAAAAATCAAAATGTGTTAAACGGACTGAAAGTGAAGATACTGTATATTAAAATTTTGAAACATGGTTAGCAATGTTAAGACTATTAAACTAAGTTCCCCCCTCAAAAGGACTTAGTGAAAGAAAAGCAAGAGCACAAAGCAAGAGAAAGGAAATAGAAAAGATAAGAGTAACAATAAAAGAAATTGAAAATAGAAAAATCAAAAAGAAGTGGTTCTTCAAAAAAATGGATAAAATCGACAAACTTTTAGGAAAGGAAAATAGGGGAATATCTCGAATTATCAGTATCAGGAATGAAATAGGGGATGTCAAAACAGACCTTGCCAATATCCAAAGGATAATAAGGGAATTCTACAAGCAACTCTACACACATCAATTTGACAACTTGAAGAGAAGGACCAATTCCTAAACATACAGAAAGAGAGAGAGAACTCAGAGGAGGGATCACAGTGGTAGCTAAACGCTCTACCATGAGGCTGTAAACAAGAAACAGGGCAACTCCAGAATGACTTTTCTCTGCTCGGTACGTAGGAATCCTATAAAAAGTGGTAGTGAATTCTTCTAGGGTGGGTGGCATGCTCAACCTGACCACAGAGAATTAAGATGATCACAACACTCCAGGTAGAACTCTGGAGGCATTTTCCCATAGAGACACTGTTCTAGGATGCTGTGTATTCTAGATACTATTATTACTCCCAAAGGTTCTCTGGTTGTGGTACTTCAGTTAAATTTGACAAGTGAAATGGGCCCTCCAGGGCTAGTCTGCCAAAATCACCACCATGAAGAACACAGTCAAAAGGGGGAAATGTGAGTTCTAAGCAAGTCCCTTCCATGTGAGTTTTTGAAATAGAGCACACTTGTGAGTTTGGTATTGCCTAGAATGTCAAGTGAGGGAAGAGGCTTTGGAGGTAGAAACTTAGCGGACTGATGACTAGATTTGCTGCTGTCCTGACCTCTTCCTCATCCAGACCTCAGGAATGAAGCCAGGTGACAGCAATACCTAGGGTCCATGGAGGGAAGCTGTGTCGTAAAGAGAACTAGGATGACACTGGGGAAGGTGAGTCCATGAAAGTCACAATCAGTAATCGGGTGTGCAGAGGCTGGGGAGAAGGCTGGGGAAGAAGCCTCCAGAATAGGGCCTTAAGTACAATCCCATAGGGCACCTCTTTATTGGTGAGAAGGTAGTAAAAACCAAAAGTTTAACAAGAAGCTAGTAGAGGTATGTCTGGGGTGCAAATAGAAAAGGAAAATTAGATCCATAATTTGAAAATAAAATGAAATGACCAGAAAAAACACAAAAACTGTAGCCACAGGGAAGCATCTAGAGGAGACAGATTCAAGGTCATTATGTGGCAGTGCCTGGCAAGGTTTGAATAACACCGACACCTGGAGCAGAGTGAGAGGGTGCAGGGTATAAACTGTAGGATGCTTGGGATTTTTCACTGAGCTAGAGTTCAACACAAAGTGGACCTTCTGAGAGCACAGTTTAACACTGAGCAGGTGGGGAAACTGAGGGAAGGGAGGAGGGAGGTGGGAAAGGGACTGACATTTGGAGGCAATCTTCTTTCCATATTAGACTAGAAAGAGCCAAGCAGGCACCTGAGTAAGATCCAGATCCACCTGGGAGGTGCTGGGCCCGACTCAACCTGCCAGTGCACTGGGACCACTGTGTCTGCAACTCCAGGCGGCCCTGAAAGGCACCAGGAGCTTTAGTGATGCTGAAATGCAGTCAGCAAGCAGAGAACCTCAGGGGCATATGCTCCATTCCTCTCAGCCACATCCCGATGGAACCTCACTGTTCAGGAGGTGCTGGTTCCTTATAAATGACCGTCAGTGAAGAATTCTCTCCAAACTTCCCCTAGTACTTCCAGTTCCTGGTCCTTACTCTGCTTTCTGGAGTTAGGTAACTATAACTAATCCTTTCTCCCCATAAGTCACTTCCACTCACCTAACTCTTCTCTTTTCACAGATAAATAATCCACATTTCAAAACCTTCATAACCAAGTCATCAATCATTGCAAGGCAGCCTAAGGTATGCAGAACACTGTGCTTGTGCTAAGTGGAATCCTAAAGAGAGTCAATTGTCTCCTTGCTCTTCAACCAAATCGGGGGAAGACAGAGCCATGGACGGAGGATTCCACTGCAAACACGACTGATAAGTACTGTATTCAACATTCAAAGCTTACTGTGGTGTAGCTATGGGGAAAGAAGAGATCAGTCCAGCTTGGGGAATCTGGAAAAGCTTCTTAGCCAGGGTGGGGCTCCAGCTGGAGTTTGCAAGACAAGTAAAGGGGTGAGGCGAGAAAAGAGTGAACAGAGTGAGTGAACAGAGCCCAGGATGTAGGCTTGAGGACATTGGTGCTTAATTCCTTGTTTGATTTAAACATATTTTAAAAATGAAAGTTCTGGTGCAGAGAACTCCAGAGCCTGGTAGCAAGCCACAGCGGGTACAAGTTTGAATATTCCCTGAGCCAAGAGCCCAGAAGTTCTGCCCACCTCAAGGGAGCAGGGTTTGTGTTTGAGAGAAGGATGGAAAAGACAGGAGGAGGAGAATTTCTTCAATATTCTGCCTAGAGCATTGATAATGCACCCACTGCCATTCTGATAATATTTTTGGTGTAACTGGTCCTTCTGAAAATGGTGATGATCTACTACCCCCAGCAGCAGCAGCAGCAGCAGCAGCAAGAATAGTATCTACTGAGTAATTACTATGAGTCAGACACCTTTGGAGCATCCTAGACATTTACATCTACATCCCACTAGACCCTTCTGACAGCTCTCACATGAGTTTGTCATTCATATTTTACAGAGGAGAAAGCAGAAGCACAGAGAGAGTAAATAACTTGCCAGGTCCACGGAGATAGTCTTAATGGCAGAACTGGGATTTGAAGTTAGGGAATCTTTCTCACTTTACCTTTTCAATTAAACCCCCCACACACACACACACACAAACACACACACACACACAGGGGCAGCATCATGAACAGCTCTTCTGGCATGTTCTGGAGACCAGGGAGAAAGGCACCCAAATTGTTCTGTGTTCCCATAAACTCAGCCTAAAACCATATTGAAGTTCCTTGCAGCTACCCATACTGATGATTCACACCGAGCTGGCAGTCACCTGAAATCTTTAAAACACTTTTGATATCAGCTGCTCTGAAGCCAGGTCAGTCCCAATTGTGCAATTGATAGTCCTGAATGTTGGCTTTTGTATTGAGCTCTATCGCATTCTAGGTTTTAGCTCATAGTTTTACCTTGGAATAAATCTGAAGCATGTTAGCCAATGTTTATCTCTCCCAACTCAGTAATAACAGCTAGCAGTTACTGGAGCATTAACTTTGTGCCAGGCATCCTGCTAAGTGTTTTCCATGTAGTATCATATACAGTTTAGTCTTTTATGGAGTCTGGTGGCGATAATGATGATGATTTAAGGGAATAGGAACTCAAGGCTGGTGAAGTTAAGAAACTTGCCTAAAATCCAGTTACAAAGTGAAGGGCCCAGGAACATATCCAGAGTTGTCTGTGGTCTTCCATTCACAAACTCTTACTTCTTTGCATCATCTATAAATTTGCCATTTAGTCCATCACAAAAAATGTCAAACTGAAGCAAGGACACAATCAAGGTAAGTTATAGCCCACCAACTTTTCCTGTAATTATAAATAGAGATTGAGGCATTTTTACATAATGTTGAGGGCCAGGGAATCATTTGTGCAATGATTTGCCCAAGCTCATATAACCTAGAGGACGAGATGGGAAAGTATGTAATCCAGAGGTCAAGCCCTTCACTTCATCCAGACACACTTGGAGTATAAATGAGAAACCATCCACAAAGTTTTGCAGTTACTAGATGCACTAGTGTCATCTAGATGGCAATTCTCCAGTTTTTTTCACACACATCTATGTCATGAGACACTTGTCAAAAGTCTCACTGCAGTGAATCTGCACTTCATCAAACATGCCCCCTGATTCAGGGAAGGCAGTCTCATTTGTTCTGACTGACTCTCAGTGAGCCATGAAGCTCCCCATTCTATAAATCACCCCTCTACTAATCCAGTGTAGGATTTTTGAGCACATCAGCATATGCCTGAGGTTCTTTGAGACCTGCCAAGTCCCTGAAAACTGTGCCTTCCCTCCTCAGGCACCCCAGCAATGGCCCTGCTGAAACTACCTACCCAGATCTGAAACTGACTTAGAGTTGCTAAATACCCTCTGTCTTCTCCTTATCTGAAGTTGTATCTTCCTTCAGTCATTTCCAACTGAGATAGTTTTCCTGGTTAGAGAAGAGAGAAGTCAAATTAGATCCATGTGTTTCTGTTTTCTTTCTGCCTTGTATTGCTATCTGTCAATGAATCTGAAAAATCATTGCTCTTATTATTAAGGTTTTCCAGAACCTCAACTCAGTCTGACACTTATTCCAGGCCCATTCCCTTCTTCCATACTGCTTTTCTGTCATATGCCATATTCACATAATGAAGAATAAAAAATCACATAATCATCTCAATAAAAAGAAACCATGTCAACATTTAATAATATACCTTCATGGCCAAAAGTCTGAACAAATTGGGTATAGATGGAAAATACCTTAACCTAAGGAAAATATTCTATATGTCTTTTTTGCCATAGAGATGATATGCTATGGTTAGAAAATCCAAAAGATTATACCACTATTAAACCTACTAAATGACTTGAGTAAAGTTGTAGGATACAAAAAAATCAGTTGTATGTCTATAGACTAAGAGCTATCTATCAGATAAATGAATTAGGAAAACCATCCCACTTACAATAGCATCAAAAATAATATTATCGACCAATAAATTTGAAAAAAAAACTAATAAAATACTCAGGAATAAATGTAACCAAGGATGCAAAAGATCTATATACTGAAAACTAAAAAAAAAAAAAAATTGATGAAAGAAGTTGAAAAAAGAAATGAAAAGATATTCAATTTTATGGACTGGAAGCACTGATACTGTTAAAATGTTCGTGCTGTTCAAGCCATCTACAGATTCCATGTAATTTCTATCAAAATTCCAATACCATTTTTCACAAAGATAGCATGAACTATCCTGAAACATGTATAGTTCCACACAAAAGACTCCAAATAGTCAAAGCAATCATAAGAAAGAAGAACAAAGCTAAAAGCATACCATTTTCTGATTTAAGCTATATTACAAAGCAATAATAATTGAAACAGGACTGCTTCCTCTTTGTTCTGACCCAGAGATTAATGTAACCTATACATTGTGGGACACAAGACATCAGGGTAGTTAAATTTTATAACTCTGCTTTCGAAGTTTTTGGTCTGGGATTCATTTCATCTAGCTGTCAGTGCCTTCCAGACAGCAGGAGATCTTGTGGAGTTGCTGATTTCATTTTCTTGCAGATATATGGATTTTTCTGCAGGAGTTCTTCACAGAACAGAGTCAACCAGTTCTAACTTCAGTCTATGCAAGACCTTTGAAATTCTTTCCAGTCTGCAGACCAAGGAGAGGGTCCTAAATTATAACTTCAGTTCTCAGTTAAACATTTTTGGCCCTAATAAACCTTATATACATTTATGAGTATTTAGTTCTGCTATAGGATCATCTTCTCATGTTCCTCTCTGCTTATCAAACTGGTGGTTGCATTTTCCTAACTTTTTTATTATGGCTCAGAGCCTATGACCCTAAGTTTCACTTGCCCTGACACTTAGAAGAGCTTTTTTCAATTCTATAATGCAACAAATTTATATAAGTCACAGTCATTGCTTGGGCATCTTGTTGGTAGCTAACTGACTGCTTCTCATCCTGATCTAGTATCCCATTTTCTTTAGCTAGAGTCAATTTACTGTTGCCCCTCCCACCACCACCCCTTTTTTTTGAGACTAGGTCTATTTTTGCCTATGGTACCGCAGGCTCACGTTGCCCGGGGTACCGCAGACTCAAGCAATCCCCAACCTCAGCTTCCCAGATAGCTGGGATTTCAGTCACATGCCACCATGCCCAGCTGTTTTTTTGGAACTAGGTCTTGCTACGTTGTCCCAGGCAGGACTCGAAATGCCATCCCTAGTCCCCACCGCAGCTTCCTAGGCTGCCATAAACAGGCATGCGCCACCATGCCCGGCCTGTTGCCCATTTTTAAATGAGCAACATGGATCTAAGCGTCAATTCCATGTAATTTTGCTGTGCCGGTATTTAAGAGGGTTTCACAGGGTCCTTCTTTGTAGACTTGTTTTTTAGATAATAACATTTCCACCTGTGTTAAGTCATGGATTTGGTCTTCACTTTCCAGCAGGTTAGCATCATAGATATCACTCCTGAGAATGAGTTTCAGTATCTCATGTAATGCCCCAACAATACTGAAGCACATCACTTTTTAATCACGTAAGTTCATATTGTCCTTCATTAATACAAGTAAGTCTCCTAGTGACAATTTCCTCTTTGCCTAAAGACCTGCACCTCAGGTTAAGCGATACAAATGAAAGAACTTTAGACCAGGACAAAGAAAAAGTGTGTCCATCATTTTTGTGGTTTTGATTTTCAGGTTTTGGTGGTACTATTTGCCGCGAGGCCAAGAACTGGATGATGAACACAGGGAGGTGCTGTGACACGCCAGTTTACAGATATACCCTGCTGTCCTGTTCAATGGCATGAGTCCCAGGTCACTGGTCTCTCAGTCAGGACTCCCCACTTTGGAACTGGTACTAGCAGTACCTTGCTTCTGTGTGGAAAGCCTCTTTCCAAGGAGAAAGGCTGCAAATTGTGACAAACCTGCATTGGTGAGGGAGGCATATAGACAAAAATCTACTTGCCAAACCAAAAATTCAGTTTGTAGAGGAAAAACACTTTTTGAGCTGTGAAGAGGTTTCCTGGGTTATGTTTCAGAATGACTAGACTATCTTTTTTGTACCACTGTGAAAGAAGGTTTCCAAAATTATCGTTTTCCCCTGGACACCTTCTTCTCTGGGGTCCAGTGAGTTCATCATGTATTGATTGTAAAAATGGGAGCTATCTCCTAGAGGAAGAATCAAACATTGATTTGGTCCAATCTACAAATTCCTGAAGGAACCACCCCCTTTTTGGATCTTCCTCTTTTTCTTTTTTAGGGCTAGTCTTGAAAATTAAATAAGGTCTGAGCTAAGCTGTCAGAGGAAGGAAAACGCATTAAGGTTAAGGTCGTGCTAGCTGGTGACAAGGTGGCTGCTGTAGTGGCTTCATTTGCTGGTCTGTTTTTCTTTGCTTCTAAGGTGTCTGCCCTGGAATGCCCCTGTGTTTTAATCACTGCCAGTTCTTTAGGGAGCAGATCAAAATCACCTATAACAGTGCAGTTACTTGTTTCCCATTTTTAATGGGTGGACAGTAGAGGTGAGGCATCCTCTTTGTTCCCAGAGCATTTCAAAATCATGTGCTACTGCAAAGGTTTATCTACCATCGGTGTGGATGTTTGCAATTTTCCTTTTGCCAAATGACAGGCCCAGTCAGTGCAACAAACTCCAAACTGCAAAGAGCAGGTGCTTTCAGGAACGAACTCGGAGAAAGTCACAGCGACCCCAGCCTGGTAACCTACTGGTAGGTCCCTGTGGATGTGACCCATCTGTAAATGATATAAAGTTGGCATTTGTCATGGGACTTTCATGTAGCTGATCTGGTGGAATTAGCGTGAATCTGTTCGTTTTATACAGTTGCTGCATTCAACCTGTTGCTTCTAAGTAAGTTGATATTAGGAGAGAAGACAATTATCTCAGAGGTCAGTTGTCTGTTGGGTTTGATGTGAATGGAACATTTGCTTCTGAAAGCACAGTCTGAAGTCATGGTGTCCCCTTGCTGTTTGCTCAGTAGCCTAACAGAGACATGTAGCTGCAACTGCAGCCCCAGTCCTGGGCAGGGAGCCCTTTGGGGGCCTGTGATAGCTTCCATGCACCTGAGTTATAATTCCAGAAGCTACTCTCTAGCCTCGTGAATAAACAGGAAGAAAGGCAACTTGTCACTGGGATACTCTGATGCCGGTGCTTGGTGTAGGGCCTCCTTTAGGTTCCTTGTTGCTTCCATGTGCTGTGAGTTCCATTTAAAGGTTCTGGTGTTTCTTTCAGAGCACATAGAGGATGGATCAAGACTGAAAATTGAGGAATCCAGTTTCCTCAGTGGCCATTCAGTTCCAGAAACCCTCTAAATTGCTTTTTGCTTCTGAGCATAGGGAAAGTCAAATTTGCTTTGATTCTGCTTGGATCTATTAAGACTCCCTATTCTGAAATATATGCATCCTGGTTCTTTAACTCGCTCCAGGAAACCTGCAGTTTCTCTTTCTAAACCTTGTGGTCCTTAGATGCTTGTTGCTAGAACAGCTATACTGTATCCTGTTGAATGTGTTTGTTAATTTAGAACAAAGAAGTAAGTCATCTGTATTGGATCAAGGTTGACTGTTGAGGAAATTTAAAGTCATCCAGGTCAATTTTTAAAATTTGACAGAAGTAGGGCTTTCCATATGTGCGTGTGGCTCACAGTCTATGGGCATTGTTGTCCTTGCCAGGTGAAAGTGAATAGATATCAATTGAATGGATATTGATCATCAGGATGAATTGGTCTACTAGAGAAAGCACTATGTAGTCTAGTTCTTTAAAAAAGGGTGCTGACTCTGGGGGAAAAAAAGAAAAACAAATAACAACGTATGTAGATAGGGATCACGGGGCATCATGGTATTGTGATTATTGTTATTGCTCAGAAATTATGAACAAATCTCCACCCTTTCCCCTTGGATTTGGGCAGTAGTAAGACCAACATGTTGCAGGGGCTTGTAGAGAATATAATCCTTTTTCTAAATAAGATTGTATACACAATTTTATTCCTTTCATGGCTTCAGCGCTTAGCAAATGTTGTCAAATATTTGGCAATTGTGTACTAGGGTCTGAAAGTGTTAATGGTTCTGCTCAATGAATATTCTTGAGTCTATGGGCATGGAAGATTGGCATCCTTGTGAAACTTGAGAAATACCTTATTGTTTGGAGTAATTATTTCCTTGTTGTTTGCAGTAAGTATTTGAGTCGAAATCATTATTTTATGGATGATTATCTGGTTGGTAGAGGGTTCTGTTCATCCCAAATATGTCTCCTGCTTTTTAGAGAATTACACACAGCTTTCCTAATTTTCCAGTGTCTCCTCCTATTAGAGGCATAAGTGAGCTATTTATTTGGAGGAAAGACTGTTTCCCTTCAACTTCTCCAATTTCAAAATCAACAGGAACAGATTTATATACTATGGTCCATCTGCATGCTGTGTTACCCTGAGAGAGGGAATCCTTAAATCAGGGTTCAAAGCCAAAAACATGTCACCAGTGTCTATCAAAGACACTGTTAAGGAAATTTGCTCAACTGTTGTTCCTTCTCTTTGGATAAATGAACAGATTCTCTCAGAATCCTTAGAAAATTCCCATTCTTGTTTGCCTTTGTATCCTGGTGTTCCCCACACCCACCCACCCACCCACCTTTGCCAAAGGTCTCTCTGTCTCTTCCTGCAACCCTTTTTTTTTTTTTTTTCAATGCTCTGGGGATATTTTTCCAACAGAAAGAGTCCTGACTCTAGTTACTTGCAGCATCACGGGTCTTTCACAAAATGGCGTCCTTGCCTTTGTTGGTTGCTTTAGCTGTAAAGTCATCATTTGCGCTCTGCCTGCAGTTATTTGTTCTTGATGGGTTTAGAAAGTTAATCTGTCACAGCCACTCGGATGTCAGAGGCAAAGTGGCCCGAGTCAGTTTATGCTGTTTGACCTGTGTGGTCAGGTCCTCATCTATTGCCTCTAAAACTTCTGAATTGAGCAAGGGATTATTTTGATGGGGAGAGAAGGTCTCCGAAGTCATTCCCAAATATTAAAGGTCTTCTCAGATCTTTCATAGAACTCGCACTGATTCATCTGAACTTCACTGGCTTTGCTGCATTTCCATCCAATCTGTAACTCTTGGAAAGCTGTCTGGATGGTCTCTCAGAAGTTCCCATTTGAATTCCCCACCTCTCTCCTTTTTTTCTTGCCCCCTACTGTCTAGATCTCTCATGGAATTTTTCCACCCAGCTTTTTTAATTGATTCCTTTGGTTTATTTTGTGAACAAGCATATGAGCTCTCTAAGAGCAGAGGAGTCTACACTCTGATGGTTCATTCAGTCTCCTTAGGAAAACCTCTGTATCCTAATGTGAATCTGGAACTTCTTTAGTTATAGTTCTGAGCACTTAATCTTTCCATGAACTCAAGGAATTCCTGCACCCCTCTGAGTGTATTTTATTCTCAGAAAGGTGCCATCCAATTTCCAGAATTTTGTCTCCTTGTCTTGGACTTGGGGACAGAAATAAGGAGACAGCATCAGGCTCAGGCAGCTCAGAGAGAAACCAGTATAATGGCAGGGGCGGGGGGGGGAGAAGGGGAGAGTGAGGCTGCCAGAGTACCAGAGGTTTTATTCTTGCTGCAGGTTTCTTTTTAAGACCTAGCAGAGAATGGGCATGGTGGTACATGCTTGTAGTCCAAGCACTGGGAGGCAAGAGGCCCAGGATGGCTTGAGTTCAAGGGTTTGAGACTACCCTGGGGCAACATAGCGAGACCTAGTCTAAAAAAAAAAAAAAAAAAAAAGCCACCAGCAGAGTTTCTAATACTATTTTATGTACCTACTGTAGGAATAATGCCCTGTCACTCCTCTTTTTTGGACACTTCCTAAATATACATCCTCTCCATTGCTTTTGACCTGACTTTTTAAAATTGTATAACAAATAGATCATTTGGGGTGATCATGAGCGCCCTATAATGGCTATTTCAAGTAAGTTCTCATTTCCTCCCATTTGGGCAGTCACTCAAAAATGGGCCTCTATCACTTATGGATCCCATCTGAGCAGGCAAGGCGGCTGTTCACCTATTGGTGTACTACTACATTCAGATTTTGACACTTTCCCATTGTGGTTGAACGAATCAGATGTGGGTCTGAGTATATTGCTAGTCACCAAGTCCCTTGGGGTATCTGTCACTTTAGCCTTATATATCTCAGCTATCCTAATTGCTTAAGAAATTGTAGGGGTTTGGGGTTTACGGGTCAGCCTTTATAGCACCCCCCTGGATGAACTGATTATTAGTTAGTACTTGTGGGATCCCCTATCAGGACCACCACACATACTGAGAAATGACTCCAGAAACCTCCACGGGGTCTCTCATCACTCAGAGATGCTAACAAGGTCAGTCAGAGGGAGCTAGTGCCCCTTATCTCAGGGATTAAGCAGAACCAATTCTCATTTCTCCCGTTCACAGCTGATTTCATTCTCAGTAAGATGAATTAGTTCATTGGATTAGTGTTCAGTTGGGGAAAATACTGATTTGAGCTACAGTTTAGCTCCTTCGGTCTTCTGGTTTTAGAATCAGGGGAACCTGAGCACCTAGTATGGAGTTCACTTCCTGCAAAAACAGAATGACCTGTCCCACCCTGACAACGTAAAACTATTATTTAAAAACTTAAGTACCATGAACCATTAGCCAACACCAGGGAGAACTCACCCTTGAAGCAGCTGGGGCTCCAAAGAGCTGATGGATTCAACAGGCTGTGCTGGTTCCAAGACACATCTCCTCTGCTGCAGGGAGTTTGGGGTGGCCCTTTTGGATCCCATCTGGATTGTAATGTGTAGACTGAAACAGTGATCCCAGCAATAGTGATAATTAGACAAAGAGGTTCTTAGATAATCAAAATGAGGATTCAACTCAGAAACCCTGTGATAGACTCGGCTGAGAGAACTGCCCCACCATTCACAGGTTTGAGTGAGGCTCTGAAGAAAATGATCAAGATCTTCCAGCATAGCACAATTCATTTTTGACAACAGCTTTCAGGTTTTGAAGTATCTGAATTTCCCAGTTGTCCTGACTCTGAGACTGTTGTCATTGTGCCTTAAGGGAAGCTAGACATGGGATAGTTGAACTCAACCCTAACCCTGCTCCTGAGATTCTTAATTGGGGACTTATTGTTTTGTTTTTCCTGTCCCTGTCCAGGTCAGAAGCAGACATGGAGAGGTTGATGATTTCATTTCCTCGCAGGCAGATGAATTTTCTGCAGGACTTAAACACAGAACAAGAGCAGCCAGTTCTTGTTTTTTGTTTGTTTTTCGGTGGTTTTTTTGTTTGTTTTGTTTTTTGGTGTTGTTGTTGTTGTTGTTGTTGTTGTTGTTGTTGTTGTTGTTTTGAGAGTAGGTCTCACTATGTTGCCCGGGGTAGTCCCAGTTCCGCAGACTCAAGCAATTCCCAGCCTCAGCCTTCCAGGTAGCTGGGATTACAGGCGCCTACCTCTGCACCTGAGGGCAGCCAGTTCTGATTCTGATCTATGCAATTGCAACTCCAGTTGCATGTGCAAATATCAAAATTTTGACCTTTTCAGTGTTTTTGTTTGACACCAAACACAAAGGCAACAAAACAAAAACAAACAAGTGGCACCATATCAAACTAAAAATTCTATGCCCAGTAAAGGAAACCATTCATCAAAAGGAAAGACAATTTGTGCAATGAAAGAAAATATTTACAAACCCCATATTGGATAATGTGTTAATATTCAAAATGTGCAAGAAATTCACACACCTCAGTAGCAAAAACAAAGTAACCCAGTTAGAAAATGTCTAAAGTAGACAGACAAATGGCCACCAGGTACATGAAAAGAGGGGAACGACAGCATTACTAATCATCAGGGAGATGCAAATCAAGCCACAATGAGATAACATCCCACACCTGCTAGGTGGCTATTATCAAAAAGACAAGCAATAATAAACAATGGTAAGAATGTCAGGGCAAGGGGACCCTAATACACTAGTGGTGGGAATGTAAATTCACCCAGCCACTATGGAAAGCACTGTAGAATTTCCTTTGGAAATTAAAAATAAAACTGCCTCTTGATCCAAAAGTCCCACTTCTGGGTATATATCCAAACAAATTGAAAACAATTTTGTTTATTTTTAAGACACATTTATACAGCGTCATGATCAGACGATTACATTTAGCAATTGACAGCATGGGTATCAAAAAAAAAAAAAAAAGACTACACTGAAACACTTTGTTGGAATGCCTTGTACTTTTCCACAGAACAGAAACTAAAATAACCTGTTAGACGACTAGTCACAAATACAGTCCTGGAGTTGTTTGTCCTACACACGAGTATTGTCTAAAGCACACTTTGGGAGAACCAGGCCCTGCCACTAGGGTGCTTGTCTGAGCCCACAAACCTCTTGTAACCTGTAACTCCCCTGTCACTTCCCTGTCTCTCCTCTCCTGCCAAGCTTTGTTTCCTAGAAGTTAATTAAAACCTTCTGTCCTACCCATAGCCACTGCTGCTGCTGAAACCACCACAGCCACCTTGGTTTCATGGTTTGGCAAAGCAGTTAGGCCTCCACCACCATAGGGGCCAGAGACTCAGGCTTCAGCTTTTTCCTTTCATAGGTCCAAAATTTCAGAATGGATTGTTGTCACTGCCAGTTGTTTCCTTCATTACCAAATCCATTACAGTCACCCAAATGTGGCCCCATCCACCACTACAGCTGCCACTAAAGCTACCTCAACCACTGAAGTTTCTCTCACAACCAAAGTTGCCATTCCCACCAAATACACCTCCATGACCTCCAGCAAAGTTTCCAGAACCACTTTTACTTCTTTGGCTACAGAAGTACTGACCTTCTCTCTCTTAGACAGGGTTTTCTGACTTCACAGTGTGACCATTCACAATGTGGGGTTTCTACAGAATTGTGGTCATTGAAGGTGGCAAAAGCAAAGTCTCTCTTCTGGCCATGGCGTCCACCAGTCATGATTTCAGTCACTTCATTTCTCCCTTGCTACTCAAAAAAATCTCATTCCTTAGCTCTTCTTTAATCTTCTTCACAGTTAAGCAAGCACAGGGTCTCTAGAGAAACTTCTCCTGACCCAGCCCTCTTGAATCCACAACTCTTCCATTTATTTTGTGTGAACTTCATGACAGCAGCCACCTCCTCCACCATGGCATCCATGTTGAACAGCAAATTTCCAGATCATCGGTGTGTGATCTCTTATTATGACATGGTATGTGAGCCTCCCCTTCACTCAGAATGGCTTCTCAGGGCCTCCTCTGTTGTTTCAAAGTTGAAACCTCCAAAGAAGAGTTTCTGAAGTTGTTCTGTTCCCTGGCTTTGACTTAGACAAGATGGCGGGAGATGGCTGAATAGGGAGACATCTTTGACACCCACCTGAAATCAGTATCTTGAAGAATATCTGCACTGTGGTGTTTATTGCATTAATCACAGCTGCCAGGATAGGAGATAATTTTCTGTCAACAGATAAATAAATAAGGAAGAAAATCTTTAAAAAAGAAAGAAATCTTGTCATTTGTGACATTGTGGATGAAGCTGGGGGCATTATGCTGAGTGAAATAAGGCAAAAATAAAAAAAGTGAATAGTGCTTTTCACTTTTATGTGGAACTAAAAACAAGAGATGAAACTCATAGAAACAGAGAATATGATGGTGGCTGCCAGGAGCTGGGTGTGGGGGGAAGGGAGACTGGCGTGTGGGTATAAATTTTCCATTGTCAGATTGATGTCTGAGGATCTAATGATAATGTGGTAACTTAGAATTTGATGAGAGTAGAGCTTGTATTCTCACCCCAAAAAATGTGACATATATGTGACATAAATGATATGTTCATTAACCCAATTACAGTAGTCACTTCATAATGTATAATACCCATCAGGCCATGATGTACTCTTAAACCAATTATAATTTTATTTGACAACTATACCTAAGCAATTAATCTGTAGAGAAGTAACAAGACAAAGGAAAAAAGGCTTTCAACTTTTAGGAATGGTGAACTGTAGGAAGGTAAATATGTGAGGAGATGGATAGCAGGTAGCTGGTGTGTGTGGTAAGGTTATGGAGGAGATTTTCCACAAATGCTCACTCTAGGTAGATGAGGGCCCAGATATTTTGTCTCCAGGATGAAAAATCACCCTACCCCTCTTGGAGGGGTTGGAGGCAGGGAGTTTTTCTAGAATCTACTTCTTTCTAATTGCCTTCAAGTCAATAGTCCTTAAGTCAAAGTGGTATTGTCTAGGGTCCTATGGTCTGATCTCCTCCCATGCATACTTTGTGATAAATGCAGCTTCTTCTCTTTTTTTCAAATGTTTCATTTGAACCAGTCACAGTCCTTGGTTCTTGCATTTTGTTTCTGATCCCATTGCTTCAAATTTCATCTCTGAGACTAACGTGAGTCCCATGTAGGGTGAGTGTGACAATCTGTTCATCTGGCCTTTTCATTCTCCAATGGTTACTTACAAAGATGGTAAAACTTTCTAGATTTTCCTGAGAACAAGCTTTGTAGCCACACATTTCAACTCTTTGGTTGGTTTTTCCTGAGATAGGTTCCCTAGAGTAACTTAAGTCCAGAGTTCAAGAGTAAGACAAATTGAAAATGAACAAAATAATTAAAAAAAAAATACTCATTCCAAATAAGCCAGCTCCTAAGAATTCACCCCTCAGGAAGCAATACAAAATGTGGACAAAGTTAACAAAACTAAGCCTCGCAATATTATTTCTAATAGTGAGCACTTTAAAACATTTAAAACTAATTGCCTGGTTGAATTATTTTTGTGCTTCCATTCACTGGACTTACACAAATTCTGTTTACCAAATAAGTATATTGGTATGGAGACATATTTAGATGTTAAATGGAAGAAGGAAGTCACATAATACCTTAACTAGGTACATTGTATTTGTTTAGAGATCCAGCTGATGGAAAGAAACACTAAATCACCTTAAGCAAATAAAAAAGCAAGAGCACAGTCTCCCAGCACCCAGGGTGGCCAGCCGGGGACACTCAGGAAACCATACAAAGTCAGCTCCTGCTCCCTGGGATTCCCATTCAGTGCAGTTCTCTGCCCATCAGTTTCTTCATCACTTTTTCCTGCCCCCCTCTACTTTTCCTGTCCTTCAAAGGGCCAGAGTGTGACCTCAGTTGAAACACCCAGTAGAGACTAGCTTGAATCTCTGTAACCTAATTCCCAATTTCTGGTATCTAGAATTAAATTGACCTAATATGCATGGGCAAGTCCATTTTCTGTTTAGTGAGATGTGGTTGCAAGGGCCGAGGACACCTTTTCCACTTGGCTGTAGGAGTGCAGGTGAATTATTGGGGACCAAGTGAAGGAAGGAGACAGTAGGTGATAGAAGGAAATACACTAAATGCAGACAGTATTTATCACAGATCAAGGTGGTCTTTATTTATTATGTGTGCTGTTGTGTCTTTACACATTTTCTAAAATAATACAAGTATTTTTAGAGTCAAGAGAAAAGTTGGTTTTGTTTTGATTTTTAATCTGGAGTGTGCAATAAGTCTCAACCCAACATGCACTAGCTTGTTGGGTGGAGGAGATAAAAGGTCAAGTGACTCATGGATCTTCTCCATCCTGAGCAAGCTGCCTTATCAGGCAATTACCCCTTCTGTGCATTCATACCTCACCAGGACCTGGTGAGGGTCTAGATCTCATCTAGGGTCAATTTACTCTATACACAACTTGTCCATATTGTGAATTAGTTATGGATGGGTATTTAGTTAATTCTTGAATTGTTTCCAAAGACTATATTTTGTCTTCTCAAACTCCAATTTAAAAAAAAAAGCGGGGGGGGGGGGGAACCACCATTTTCAATATTTCTTCACTAACCCTTACATGGAATAGAGTGGTATATGCAATAAAAATTAACCTGCCGTTAAACTTCACTTTGAGTCACCAGGAACTGACTTTCCCATGACTGCTGTCCATTTGTCTCTCCTGGATCTGTCTGGCTTGTATTTAAATGACCTGTTCTTCCCCTGCTTTTATTAAATGAGCCTAATTCCCCTTTAATGCTCACACTTCCTTCTTCCCCTTTCACCTGCCAAAGCTCAGGTTTCGAGGGCACAGATATGGCTGTACATATCTCCTGCGGTTAAGAACCTGGATAGGGTGTGCAGCTATTGAACTGTTTCTTCTCTCCTATGCATTGGGAGTTCTAGCCCTAAAACTGTGACCTTGAGTCTTTGAGTGTTTGTGGCTCTCTTTTTGGCTTGGGTAAGAGTCCATCTAAAGCTCTTCCCGGTGGTTCAAATTGAATACAATCTTTGAATCTTATAGGAGTGGTCACATGATGAAATGTGAAACCAGAAAGATCAGGCATTGGAACACAAGTCAACTGCTAAAGGCACGACTGCCAGGCTCTCTACCTCTCTGCACCCCCATATCCCCAACTGTTAAATGGGAACTGTAGCACCTGCCAGTCAGTGTGGTTAAGATTTGAAATGTACACAGTACCGGTCCTCTGCTATGTGGTCAGGAAACATTTGTTGAACTGATAAAATGGACAGAAAATAAAGGGCTGTCAGGAAAACACCCACATCATTGTCTCAATGCACAGAGCAAAACCTTGATAAAAGACGCAGAATTATTTTCGGTCAATTTACAAGGAGAAAAGGTCAGCCCCTCCTGTGGTAAAAATGCTGGAGGCCGGGCTTAATCAGGAAGTGACACGCCTTCCCCAGGCTGGCCTCAGTCTTCCTCCTAAACCTAAAGAGGCTGAGCTGGCATGAGTGCTTGAGATCATGCTGCTTTCCTAAATGAGAAGCCAGCAGGACTTGGGAAAGGCATCCTCCTCTGCTCCTAGAGAGACACTCAGGTTTGGGGCCCTCCTCACCTCACCAGAAGTGAAGAACCACTGATCAGGTAACCCAGACTTCATGGTCAGTGAATTGGGGTGGGGAGGGGACACAGGTGATGTTCAGTCCTGGTTTTGCTGACAAGGAGTCTAACTTGGGGAAATACTGAGTTTATGGAAGAGTTACTAGGATGTCAGTGTGAGGATACAAAATGACAACAAAAATCTTGTTTTATTGGGGTTTCAAGAAAAGGGGGAGAAAGCTACTTTAGGTTTCGCTTTCGTTTCTCCTTTGCTCTAGAAGGCTCTGGATAATTCAGTCAAGAAGTTGAGAATCCCCGAGCACTTTGTATTTACACATCTCCTCTCAACTGAGCACGTGACAAGGTTTGTGTGAGCACCCTAGCCAGTCACTGTCCCCTGGAGCTGATGACTCCTCCCCCAGAGCAAGGACGGAAAGAGTAGAGTCCTGAGCACCCTGTGAGAACTTGGGCACCTGGTCAGTGTCCTGGCACACTCCCAGAGTCGTCCTGAGTATTCTGCCCAGGTAGGATTGAAGTCATGTGTCTCCAGAAAGCTACCCCCTATGCCCTCTGCCCGCTGTTCTGCTGAGTCCTAATTCTTTGGTTCAGTTAATAGGATCCCAGGATTTATCTCTGAGTTAGGGACTAACCTGAGATGTTAAGACATTTTGCCCTAACACCCCCCATGTCAGAGGTGACAAACTGGAGAAGAAAGGTCTGAAGTTAGGGAGAGGAAGAGTGTGGATGAAGGACATTAGGGTGCTGGTGGGAGGAAAGGAATGGGTGTCCACACTTTGATTACATGCAGGCCCCACCTGTACGCACAGAGCAATGGAAATTGGTGCTTAAAATTTTTTATTCAATAAATACTTTACTACAAAGACAATTATTTCACATCTTTGTAATCCCCAGGGCTCTCCCCTCCCTGACCGTTCCCTCCTTCATCTCCCCACCCCCCACCCACGTTGTGAGCTTCATTTTGTTTTTTAGTTTATTGTGACGTTTTCTCCTGGCCTTTGTTTGTTTTTCCTATGCCCCATATATTAGTGAAACCATTTGGATTCTGTCTTTTTCTTTCTGACTTGTTTATTCTAATATGATTTCTTCTGGGTACATCCATGTTACCATAAAATCATCAAATTTGCCATTTTTAATTGAAGAGTAATATTCTATCGTGTATATATACTACATCTTTTTCATCCATTCATCTGTCTTGGGGTATTTGGGTTGTTTCCTTGTCCTTGCAATTATAAATTGTGCTGCAACAAACATCCAAGCTCCGGTGTCCCTTTGTATAAGTATTGAGGTCTCCTTTGGGTAGATTCCCAGAAGAGCAACTGCTGGGTCAAATGGTAGTTCCATTTTCATTAGTTTGAGAGCCCTCCATACAGCTTTCCATAGTGACTGGACCAGATTCCCACCAGCATCTCCACATCCTTGCCAGCACTTGCTGCTGCCTGTTTTTTTATTTGGTTTTTTTTTTTGATATGGGCCATTCTTGCTGGTGTGAGGTGGTATCTCACTGTGGTTTTGATTTGGGAAATCAACACTTTTACAGAGCTTGCTGCCCAGAGTCACCCCACCGCTCACAGTGCCACAGGCTGCAGAGTGACTAAGCCCATGGGCCTCGTCCTGACAGGACCCACGAAGCACACACAGCTTTCTCCACAGGCCTGGCCGGGCCATCACCTGCCTCACCAGGCCCAGAGGAAGTGAAACTAAATCTCAATAAGCGAGTCCAGAGTCCTAAAAAAAAGTCCTAAACGGTGTCCATGTCCAGTGATGCAGGAATTTAGGTGTTTCCCTGGTGTTTGGCACTTCCCAGCAGAACCTTCCAGGGGAGCCCCAGACAACTATGGTCACTCACAGGGTGGCTGTGGGGGGAAGGATCCCCTAAGAAGGGAAAGGTCAACAAAAACAGCTCCATAACCTTGCCTTTGAGAGAATCCCTATCGGCCAGGGTTTGTTACAGATAGGAAGCGGATGTAGCCTGGGAAGAGTGAGGCTGAGACCATGAACCCTTGATCCTTTCCTGTAGCCTCCCACCCAGAGCCACCAGGGCTTCATTTTTCACAAATATAAACGTAAAACTTACTTTCCATAAACCCAGCAGTTGGGCTTTTCCTTTCAACAGGAGTAGCTGTAAACAGGGGAGATCCAGTGGATGATAGATTCAGCTTATCATTCTGAGCCTGAAGAGAGTATCTAACTATGAACCTTACAGTAGGGATCCCTTCACTTGCAATGAGGATGAGCTGAGTGAAACCTACACATATTAGGTGCATTTCAAGTGTCTGAGTGTTTGAAGACTTTCTAGGTTCCATCCGGTCAGCATCCCTCTATGGTCATGGAGGTTGGGGGCCATGGCCTGAGCAGGGCTGTGCTTTCTGCTGCTCCCTCAGCCTCAGCCTCACCTGTAGGTTGGGCCAAGTACTTGATTTATTTCTAGCCTTTAACACAACAAAAACTGTTCTTTCACAAAATGCAAAAACGGTGTCCTTGCTCTTGACTCAGTGGTTTTCCCTCTTTTCTGATGTTGCTCAGGAATCCAACCATCAGTGGGTGCTCACACAAGTGCGTGGATGCACACATATAATGTTAAGATCTATACTGTGTTCACAGGGTTTTTCTCCCTAACTTACATGGATGCTCCTTCAGACACATGGTATTAATAGCTTGAAGCACCCCCTTCCACCCAAAGACTTAGCTCCCGCTTCCAGCACCCAGAGCTGCCCCACTTACCAGGAAGCCTGGGATTACTGATTCAGCTGCCTCTACTGGCACCCCCCAGCTCTGGTCTGCTGCTCAGGCTCAGCCCCTTCCACAGCACTCATGCTGCCCATAGATCTGATGTCTGGCCTCCCCTTTACTTTTTCTGGTCTCCATTTGCTCAGTTTCAACCCTTGTTCCAGCTCACTAGGTCTCAATATTTCTCAATCACATCTTTCATCTCCAGGGTTCCCAGCATGCATAAAAGCATGCCTACTTACATTTAGATTTTAGATATACGAGTAGATTTTTTCCAGTAAGCATGCCCATACATATCCCATAGTACTGGGGGCTATATTTACATTAAAAGATTGTTGTTGACCTGAAATTTGAATTTGCCTGCAAGTCCTGTATTTTACCTGGAAGCTCTGTAATCATTTTCTTTCATTTACCAAATACGATAGAGCATGTACTATGTGCTAGGCATGGTGCGAGGTGCTGGGGATGCCTGCAGGTCTAAATTTTTATATCTTAGGGTGTAAAGGTTTCACCCCGTATTTGAAAATGGAGAGTTCTTGAGAAAACTGCAGTTACCATTCATTTATATGAAAAAGTTTTGAGCATTCCCAGATCCCAAAAAAATGACCTACCAAATCATACCAAATAACACAAAGGCCCTAAATCATATTAGCTCATAGTAAAAGAAGGGATGATAGGATGCACGCACCCTGGTACCTCACTCACTGCTTGGGGTACAATTTCCTTGAAAAGGCTACTGTGAAACATCATATTTTACACCAAATACTATTTTCACTTTTCATCTATGATTGTGAAAAAGAAAATCCTCTTGGTACTAGTCTTTTCATAAAAGCTAAGTGGTGTGATTTCTCAAAAAACAGAGGATACCTACACCAGTTCTCTCCCACTCTTCAAATACATCCTAGATTCACCTGTAATCATCCCCATCCTATCCAATTTTTGCCACAAAACCCGCCTGCCCAGATAAACCCCTTCCAGCTTTAAATGGGTCTTCATTCTCACACTTCATCTCCCACAAGACAACTCTGTTTCCCTTACCAGCTCACTCTGTCTGGACATATGTACATATGTACATACCCGTCTCCCATCACAGTGACGCTGAACTTTCAGAAATCACTGGCTTTTCCATCTCTGATAGCCTCTGCCTCTCTGCAGGACTGCATAGATGATCATTGAGTGCCACCCGGGGTCCTGACCTACGTGCCCACAAATCAGGGATGTGTATGCACTTTGTCATTGCAGCCCTGCCATGTGCACCACCAGTGGAAGTGACCTGGAGGACATCCCCTTGGACGATGATGACTCCACCAGCATAGAATTCAAGATCCTAGAATTCTACGCCAAACACCATGTCTTCAAGAGAAACTCGTCAGTCTTCTCGCCAAAGCGGCTAAGAACAAGGAGCCTGTCCCAGAAGGTACTAGGGAACTCATCATCAAATGAGTCATGGTTACAAGTGTCGGGGCCCTACAGTTATTCCTCATCCAGTGAGAAGCTCAACATCAGTGCCAAGAAGAAGTCTCCTTGGAGAAGCCTCTTTGGAGGAGCGGAGAAGGAGGAAGATTCCCAGAGTGTGCCTACAGCCCACTGTCAAGGTCCAAGACCCGAGAAACGTCTGAGTGACTTCCACAGTCAGCAATGGCCCAGGTCCCTTTCTAACGTGGAGCAGCGAGAGGCTCAAGAAGGTAAGCCTGGGATTCTCTCCCTCCAGCAAATCTTTGTGTGCTCAACTCCTCCCATCTAGAAACTGCCTCAGGCAGGGTCCCCACAATAGCCCAACCTCCTGGCTTAACTGAAATTGCCCAACTTTTCTCAAGAATGAACAGAAAGGAAGAACACTAGTGAAAAAAGGTCCTGGAACGGGTTTTCCGCCTTCACTGTCTGTAAATAGGTTTGCTACCCAAGTCCTTAACCTTCCCTCCTAGGGACCAAAACCAAGGTCAGTGCAGGCTCAGGCTGCTGCCCTTGGTGGAAAGGACTTCACCCTCTGAGCCCCTGCCATCCCTTCTGCACACTGGGGTCTCCCACCTTCCCTACGGCGAGATGGGATCACTATGCACAGAAATACTTTTCCAAGTGTAAACAGCTCCAAAACGTAAAAAGACTGAGAAGCATCTTAACAGTCACACTCAGTGGACGCATAGCATCGATCAAGACACTTTCACACAGGGCTTTGTCCTAAAAGTCACACCTCCACTTGAGCTTCCACTCCCCCTCCAGCCGGGCTCAGCATCTGGTGCCTGGATCTCAAAGAAACCCACAGCCCCTTGCTGGGTCTGATTGGCTGCGAGACGAGTCTACAATTAGTCAACAGGTGGCAGTCATGGCTCAATTTTTAAAGGCAGTCGCTGGCTCGCTGGCCAATCAGTCAGCACAGGACAGGTTTAGATCCTTTATGATGATGATCAAGGAAACCCCCAGTCAGGCCAGCCCCAGGACTTGCTGCTGTCTTGGAGGGACCTGAGCTCTCACCCAACACAGTCCGGACAGACCTGTCCGTCTGTCTGCTCTGGCTTGGCCAGGAGGCAGGAAGCTTTTGTAGTTTGTCCTGGCTAGTCAAGGGATTTTCTGTATTATGATACGACTAAAGTGATATCTGACGTACTCATTTTTTCCCCAACTTTATAAAGGGTATTTTGTTTGGTTTTGGTAGAAGACTTTCATGACATGAAGGATTCAGATTAAATTTTGAAAATATGTAGGTGATAGTGTCCATGGCAGAGTCACACACACACACACACACACACACACACATGAAACAGGTACCCCTAAAAACACTAGAGCTGTTTTTTCCCTGGCTGTTCCCAAATGTGCTAAACTGAAGTGGTGGAAAGAGAAGCAATTACCGTTCATGATATGGAAATTTTTTGTGCATTCTCAGACCCACAATATAAGTACAAATCATCCACATAAGACATAAAACCCAAGCTCACACTCTCAGACAGGAGTAACAGGGATGTCCTGGCCGGGATTCTTGCTTTTCTGGGAGTCGCTGCCTGGAGAGCAGCTGCTGCAATATACACCCCACACACAATGAGCCTGATGCTGTGTGGCCCAGCAGCTTTTGTCATGAAAGGAAACAGTTTCTTGAGATATCCTTCTGTCCATGAAAACGTGGACTAGGGTTGGTCTTTTGCAAAAGCCAAGTGGTATTAACTTTCAAAATCAGGGGATATCTTCTAAACAGGCTTTAGGGTGAACCATTTTTGATAGCATATTGGTACTTTTTTTAAGCCTAATGAGTCAAATAGTGTTGTTCTTCAAATATTACATCAGACAGCTGCTTCACATGACATCAAAAATAGTTCATATGAGCTTCTTTTTTCTTTTTCTTTCTTTTTTTTTTTTGAGACAAGGTCTTGCTATTTTTGCCTATGGAACCACAGGCTCATGTTGCTGGGGGTACCACAGACTCAAGCAATCCCCAGCCTCTGCTTCCTAGGTAGCTGGAATTACAGGCACACGCCACCATGCCCAGCTATATTTTTTGGAACTAGGTCTTGCTATGTGCCCCCTGGCGGGATTCAAACTGCGATCACTGGGCCCGGCCGTGGCTTCCTAGGCTGCCACTTACAGGCATGCGTCACCATGCCCAGGCTTATATGAGTTCTAAATGTTAAGAACTTAAATGAAAATTTTAAGTAAATTAAAATTTTAAGTAAAATTTTAATCCTGGTGAACCACAAGGCAAAGCCAGTCATTAGCCCCAGTCACCACCAAGGACAACATGACTTGTTTCTTCCAGGCTCTTACATTCAGGGAACGAATTCCATTTACACCTTCACATCCCAAAATGCTTTAGTCTATAATGACATGATGTGTGCACGTGGATATAGAACGTGGATTATACCTTCTTCAAGGCTGGGTATGCTTCTTTACCTTAATCAGATGTTTCCCAGGAGATACGTGATTGCACCTGTGCAGGGACTTGGGTGCTTACTTGATCAGGTTTTGAGTAATGAATATGACTGTTTTCTCAGTGACCAGTTCCCAACGACTTGTCACACTACCCAGCACCTTCCTATGCACGAAGGGACTGATCTCTAGACTACAAAGGATGTCCAAAGGAGAGAACATCAAAACAAAATCATCATGAGACTCACTTAAGCAAAGAACTGAGCATGCCCTTCTGTGTTTCTTCCCTAGCAAAGGGAAGGGGGAGACCTTAATTTTGCAAGACTTCAGAAAGAGGGTACAGAAGGGCAATTGCTTGGGGGTGGGGCAATTTGTCTGCTGTGCCTCCCCCCATCCTAGGCCACCTGGCACTGCTAGAGCTCAATGAAGAATGCCCCCCACGCTATTCAAAGTTCCCACACACCTCTGGGGTGGGGGGGGCTGCTCTTTCTACTGGTTCTGCTCTGTGTTGGTAAGCTTGCCACTGAGCTAGGCAAGTTCTCCTGGGAGAGCCTTGCAGTACCATCTTGTCTTGTTTCAGTTGTGGCTCCTGAAGTCGTTTCCATTGCCAACCGAGTTGCTGAAATTGTTTATTCCTGGCCACCACTAGAAGAGTTCAGCAACCAGGGATTAACCGAACCCAAAGGGACTTTTTCACTGAAGCCTCAAGGCCTGAAGCATCCTATTTCCTCAGCAGTCTGTGTTACAAAAGGTAAAGTGCCCATTCTCCTCCCCCCCATCCCCCCAGCCCACATACCCTGCGTGTTTGTGTAGGGCTAGGTGTTAGGTGTTTGACTGGCAGGGGTATCCATGCATTCCCATATTTATTCAGCTCAGATCTCTGCCACTTGGGGATCTGCTGACCTGGACTAAGGTCCTGACAGCAATGTGCAGGAGGCCGTGACCTCTAGCTTGAGAGCCCAGCCTAAGCCAGCAGATTGAAGCAACCAAGTTGACAGCAAAGTCAGAAGAAAAGTCTCCTGCTGAAGGAGGGGAGAGCAGTACAAGGCATGCATTCAGCCTTGTCCCCAGAGAAATGCAGTATTTGATTACATCCTGTTAGCAATGGCTAAGGACCAGTTTGCTCTCGGGAATGGGAATGCATAGGGTCAAACAGAGCATCAGCCCAGGGGCTTTAGGACCTCACAGTAGGTTCCAGTGAAAAAGCAGGGCTTTGTCAGTCCTGGGGCAGAACATAAAGCTGAACTAAGTGACTCATATGCTCAGTTGTGGTCAAAACTGACAATAACTGGGACTGCAAATCCCTTTGGGGCAAGAGGGAATTCTGGGCTCCAAGGGGAGGGTTGAAGGGAGCAGGAGAAAGGGCAAGACCCCATTCTTCTGGCAGGTGGTGCTCCCTGTCCACATGCCCCTGGAGGATGTGGGCAGAAATAGCTTCAGAGTTTGAAGCAAAAGCCATGAGCGATCCTTGAAAAGTCCTCTCCTTCCTCTGAACTGGGGCAGGCATGAGAACTCCAACCTCAGAGATTGTGCCTGAAGTTTAAAAATGCTGTTCTCTAAGTAACTGGCCTTCTCTTTTTGGATTCTGTTCTAAAGCAACCATGTTTAGTTGTTAGCCGGTTCTGAGACAAGAAAAATCACACTCTACCTCCCAGTTACAGCATCTGTGCCTTTCTGACACTTTGTCTTATTCATACCACCTTGTAAAGATCTGATACACGTTTTAAAAGAAGGTCAAATCAAATTCAAAATCAAGTAAAATCAATTTTCTGTAAACAATAAAAGGGTGGAAGATAAGGTATGTTTAGGAATGAGCTTCACTCCCAAAATGCTGGTTGGGAAGACTAGACCCCTTTCCAGGAGGGGATTTATAGTGTCCGCCTGAAAAACAGCACAAACAAGCCTAAAGATCAGAGAGGAGGTTCTCCTAAATACCTTTGGAGACAGGATCAAGGATAGTAGAGCTTCCTTGATTCCCATAAATGTAGTCATGGATTTCACAGTGAGAATTGGGGAGTCATGACTGGGGAGGTGAAAGAAGAAAAGGGGGGACCTGGCACAGTGGGTCTCTGGAATAATCTGTGTCTCATCAGAAGAGGCAAAGTCAGATGTGATTTACTAAGAATTACAAACCAAGTACACTTCTTCTTCACCCCCTAGCCAGGCTAAAAGCATTGTTAACTCAAAAAACATTTTTTTCATAGAAGTAACTACAACTTTCCCCCAACAGATGGAGATGACCAACTCATAACCAAAATTGTTGAACTGTTGAAATATTCTGGGGATCAGTTGGAGAGAGAGGTATGGAGCGTGAACTAATGTGATTTCTTTCTCAGCCCAATCTCTGGTACTCAAGGAGGGATTTGTACTCCAGGTTGCAACCTTACTCCTTTTCAAAGTTCTGGTTTCCACTTAGTCCTAAATTTTATTTCCCTTGGAGTCAAAATTCTTCAAACTGGCAGCAATTCAAAAATGAATCACTTTGGAAAGCATAAGTAAACCTTCTGGAGCCTCCTCGGAATTTTTGGAAATGAAGACAGTAACTTTGTTATTGTAAGAAAAAACACCAATAAATTACAATCTGCTGAATAGAATTATTAGTCTTGTTCCCCATGTAACTGATCCTCAGTGAAGTTTAGACTCTTGGCTTTGCCCTGCAGCCTGCATATCGGTGTCCACAGCTGCTCTGAGGCAAGTCCCTTCTGAAATCCCCCCTCAAGTTGCTGGATTTTTCTCTGTTGAAAGTCTTTAGCAATCTGGTCAGACAAGCAGATTTGTGTTACTTGGACAGCTCTGGATTTCCTGCCAGTTAGAGACGGAGACCTGTCACTCCAGTCAGGAGTATGTGAATTGCCTGGGATAAGATTCGGTGAGCACAGGTCACTGCCCCAACCCAGGCTTCTGAACACTCTTCAGTGTCCAGCACCCATACAACTCTGTGTCCTCTCCAGGGTCTGTCCATCAGGGGCCTCCTGGACACCATTCCCTTTGTTTGGTCAGGGTCCCTAGTGGGGCTTTGGGGACTTCTGCAGGAGGGGAAACAGCACATAGGCACCAGCCACCCCCCACCCCCCCAGGAGGGCAAAAGGTATGAGGAAGATGGTGTAGAACAAGACACTGAGAAAGCCAAGGATGTCAGTTAGACCAAGGCAAAGTTTCCAGCATGGTGGCCTATAAGCGGCAGCCTAGGAAGCTACAGCGGGGACCAGGGATCGCAGTTGGAGTCCCGCCCGGGGCAAGGTAGTGAGACCTAGTTCCAAAAAGTCAGCTGGGTGTGGTGGCCCGTGCCTGCAATCCCAGCTACCTAGGAAGCTGAGGCTGGGGATTGCTTGAGTCTGTGATACCACGGGCAACGTGAACCTGTGGTTCCATGGGCAATACAGCAAGACCTAGTCCCCCCCACCCCCCCCCAAAAAAGACCAAGGCAAAGAGAAAGGAATGTGTGAGCTGTAGGGCCACAAGGAGCTATGGACAGTGAGCAGAGGAAGCAAGAAATAGAGCATGGATGTGGCTTAAAGACACCTTCTGTGTCCCTCCAGAAGGAGCATAACTGGATAGGTGTTACTGGGCAATTCAGTGGACTTTCTTGCTCACAGGACTGCCCATCTGGTCCCAGCACTGCCTTGGGGAGGAATGATCTTCCTGTTGCTAGGAGAATTTGAAGCAGATGCCCATAACCAGGCAATGGTTCAATACCCAACCTGGGAGGGGAGTCCATTTGCTGTTCTGCAGCATTCGTTACAAGCCCCAAGATGCTGAGGCTTTCACAGCAATCTCCTCTCCCAACCTCTAACTAGTGGCTCATATAACAGGTATGTAAGGGAGGCCAGGTACAGGAGGTACCATGAAGGTGACCCCTCTGGTTATGAGCATAGCCTTCCTTTTCACCCCCAAATTACAACTTGTAAAAGTCTCACTTTGCCTGATGCCAGCCAGCACTACCTGATGATTTGGGGCTGTTTTCCTTTTGCTTTCCCAGTAAAGGAAGAAGGTCTGTGTGAAATGAGAAGGCCCCCCCACCTTACCCCATGGTAGGTAAAGAGCCTGCAAAACCACTGACCTCCTAGTACACATGCACCCTGCACCCCCCGAGACCCTTAGAGACAGGTGCAACCCCCAGGGAAAGGAGACGGAGGCAAGGGGCTCCTCTGGGGAAGGTGTTGCTTTTTGATCTTTGAAAAACAAACAATACTTGAAAAAATTAACATCTTAATATTGTCATGTGGAATATAGAGAAAGCAAACAAACGGTCAGATAAAATCAAACTTAAAAACTAATCTGTGAAAGCTGACAATAGAACTGAGGCATCCAGAGGGAGGGTAGAGGTGGAGGGAGGGAGGAGAACAAAGTGGGGAGGGAGTACAATGGACTTGGTGGAGGACTACAGGTGCTTTGATAGGGGGTGTGCTAAGGTGACCACACCTGAAGGAGGGATCCTCTACCTCTAAAATGCTAACAACATCAACCAATGGCACAGGCATAAAAAATTTTAAAAAATAAGTGTTGGGCATGGTGGCATGTACCTGTAATCCAAGCGCTGGGGGGCAAGTGGCCAGGGATCACTTGAGATCACAGGTTCAAGGCTACCCTGGGCAACATAGTGAGACCTGGTCTCGAAAAAGCAGCTGAGCGTGGTGGTGGGCGCCTGTAATCCCAGCTACCTGGGAGGCTGAGGGATCACTTGAGTCCACAGGATCAGAACTATCCCGGGCAACATAGCAAGACCTAGTTTAAAAAAAAATTTTTTTTAAATAATTAACATCATGACATTTCATCTACTATTCAAGTGTACAAGTTTTATGTATGAATATGTGCTTTTGCTTCCTGAGGGCTAGTAAGATGAGGCAACACTTCTCTTTCCTCACTGTTTTTTCTATACCCTTGCCCTCTTCCCCATAACTGGTGAGCTCCAGTTTCAACCATCCATGCTAACAATGAACTGAATGTCAAGTGAATGAATGAATGTTTGAACATGGAGGTGACACCAAGTTGTGCTCCTGATGCTTATCCTCTCACACACAGTTGAGAAGAGACAAGAACTTGATGAGCATCTTCCAGGATGGGCTGTCCTACTCTGTTTTCAAGACCATCACGAACCAGTTCCTTCAGGGTGTGGACACCAGGGGAGAGTCCGAGATCCGAGCTCAGAGCTTTAAGGCTGCCCTTGCGATAGATGTCATGGCCAAGCTCACAGCCATTGACAACCATCCCATGAATAGGGTACTGGGCTTTGGAACCAAGTACCTAAAAGAAAACTTCTCGCCCTGGGTCCAGCAGCATGGTGGATGGGTAAGTGTACTGTGTTGAAGAAAGAATTGTCCCTTAATTCAGGGCAGATCAGATGGCAAGTTTTCAGTTTAAGTGAAGGGAACACAGCAGCAAAGTGGTTCTCATGGGTTAGGATACTTGAGTGGCAAGAGATTTATCCCAATGATGGGAACATATTTTCAGTGATTATCTTCATCATCAATAAATATTTACTGAGCTCCCAAAGGGAGAGAAGGACTGGTCCAATGTAACAGGAAATGAAGAGATACTCAGATATGAAATGTTTAGATAGATGGAATGTCGGTTTTTACCAGTTTCACAGGCAATGGAAGCCTGACAGTGAGATGAGGGGGCAGACGGATCCTCATCCTTTCAAATGCTGACAGGGTGTCAGGGTACTTATTCCTCAAGCCGAGATTCAAGTTTCCGGACATGTGTCCTTACTGCCTTGACCCTGCACTTGACAGGGACGTTTTGGTACAAACTTAAAAAGCGTAGTTACATTTCTATCTTTGTTAAATTCCCTAACATCAGGAAAAACAGACATCTCAATCTCAGCCACTCCCCTACCCTTCATCCCCATTCCATGAGACTTCCTTATACTAGCCATGACCTCCTTAGGTAAAGTTGGCCAAAATGCCTCACACAGAGCCTTAACTCCCAGCAGACCCAAGCACCATTGTCAGCCCAGCCCTTCCTAAGAGGACAGGCCTGGGGTGCACATGACCCTCAGTCCTCTTCCCTCGGGATTGGTCCAGGAGCAGCCACAGGTTTAAGTCCGCTTGAGGCAGGCCAGCAAGGCCCAGGTCCAGCCTCTTGGCTCTTAGAAGGAAAGGACAGCCAATCTTGTTGAAGGGGCTGAGAAGCCCACCAGGCATCAGCTTCTGTTCCAGTTTCCCATGTTTGCAACACATAGGATATCCCTTAAATAACTGATCTTAACTGCTATGGCTCTTAAATTCTCTACGTTAAGCTGCCGTAACCCACACCGAGAGGACAGATTCCTCAATACCATTTCAGCTTTAACTATTCTTCCTTCTGAGACCCCCTCAAATCCCAACTCAGAGCCTTCACTGGCCACCCACACACCAGCCTTCACCAGTTCCAGTCTCCTGCAGCTCTCCACATTTACACTATAATTATATACAGGAATGCACCATCACTGTTGGTCTGTTTATGTATTTTTTTCAGAGAGATAATAACTCTCAATTGGGTTCACAGGTTAGTCTATTTAAGTTGGCTGAAATGCTAAAAGTTCAACAAAAAATAGAGCTGCTACACAAAAAGCACAAATCATGAAAGAAAAAACAAATTGGACTCTGTCAAAATTAAAACCTTTTCTGCCTCAAAAGATAGCATCAAGAAGGTGAAAAGACAAATGGGAAAAATATTTGCAAATCATGTATCTGATAAGAGACTTGTATATAGAATAGGTAATGAATTCTTATAACTCAAGACAGAAATCCAGGGGACATGAATCTAATTTATAAAAATGGGCAATAGATTCAAATACACACTTCTCCATAGAAGATATACAAATGGCTAGTGAGTACCAGAAAAGATGCTCCCTTGATACCTTCATTTCAACAGAAGGGACATGTTGACCCAAACTACAGTATTGATCATTGCGCAACCACTAGCATGGTTAATATTAAAAAGGTGAGTGTTGGACTGAGACCTAGAAATTTGAATCCTTATACATTGATGATTAAGATAAAATGGTTCAGTCCCTTTGGAAAATAATTTGACAGCTCCCCCAAATGTTGAACGTAAGAGTTACCAGCTCCACTCTTGGATAAATACCAAAGCTAGTTGAAAACCAGTGTTCACATAAGAACACATACATGAATGTTCATTGCAGCATTTATTAGTCATAATTGCCCCAAAGTGGCAACAACTGAAATATTTATCAGTAACAAATTAGTGCAGAAGCAAGAAGTGGTATATCTGAGATGAAATATTATTTGTCCATGAACAGGAATGAAGTCCTGACAGATGGGTGAACCTTGGGAAAAAATACCACATGAGCAAAATCAATTATGAATCCACTCATATGAAGTGTCTGGGATAGGTAAATTCAGAGACACAGATTAGTGGCTTTCAGGGGTTCTGGACAGAGGGGTGGCTGTTCATGGAGGTGTTTCTTTTTGTGTTAATGAAATTGTTCTAAAATCATAAGTGATGGTTGCAAAATCCTGTGGTTATATTAAAAACTATTGAATTGTATGTTTTAAGTAATCCAGTAAATCTATTAGGAACAGTGGTTCCATTCTATTAAGAACAAAATGAGGGAAGAAAAAAATACTTTTTTTGTTGTTGTTGCTGATGTCAGAGAGAAAAACTGTTCCAATTAAAAATTAACTTTTTGGTAGAAATTTTAAAGGGAACTTTCAAAACATTTTTGGCAGATTTTTTTTTAATCATCTGAAGTTCAATTCAGAATATATTAGTTTGCTTTTGTGGGTCATTATATACCCAAATCACAACTCTTGGCCACAGTTAGGTTTAATTTGGAGCACAGAGCTGGAAATTAGGTGAGGAAAGCAAATAAAAGGGCAAATTTTTCCAAGCTGTTTGAACAAATAAATAAGGATGCTGATGAAAGATTAATTAAAAAGATAAGAGCTACGTAAGTATGAAGATGTGGGCTGAGACCTGTGCTTGGTCTCCCTAAACAAGATAGAGAGGACATGAGTTGGCAAGCTTCCAGTTACTTTCACTGGTCCAGGAGTCTCAGTGGCTCTTGGGGGTCATTTTAGTCATGTGGAAGGAGGAAAACCTAAAAGCAAGCTTTTCAGGGGCTTGGGGCTCCTTAGTTTTCCATGTCTCAAAGTAGTATTTAACCTTCCCAATAAAACCACAAATCTGTGAGGACAGATTTAGGTGTTATGCCCGCCTGCAGCTCCCTTTTTATCACTCAGCCAATGGTTGCAGAATAACAAATGCATCAATCTAATGATTAGCAATTGTCTACCAAGCATGATAACCAAGTCGCCAGATTCTCACTTGTTCCTTGGCCTTTTTCCTCTTTGTGGACCACTGTTCAGTTACTCTGCAATCCCCCTCACCGATCCAGGAGTGCTCAGAAAGGTCTGCAGCTTCCATAGTCATAGTCCTCCAGTGTGTGCACACTTGAATTTAAAAACAGCTTCAAAGCCCTTTCCCGTGAAGCCTGTTAGCCCTGGAAGGGTATCCTAGGTGCAGAACAGGTATTACCCTTGTTTACACACCAAGGATGTCAGCCACTCTTCCAAACCCTCTCACCACCCGAAGAACAGTCCCTCAGCTGTGCTCATGCCTGGGATGGGAGAGCATGGTTACCATATGTTTTCATTTCCATAGCAAATCACATCTGGAATTTTAAGAATCCATTTCTCTTCTCCCCTAGGAAAAGGTACTCGGTACATCACATGAAGAAGTAGACTGAAACATCAGAGGATGTATAAACAGAATGCTCACTGTCCAGTTCTGGCCCTGTGTGTGTGTGTCTCAGCACAGGTGATGGGAGAAAATGTAATCACCCAAGGCAGATGAACACTTGGGGTTCTTAAAATCATTATTATGTGAACCAGGAGGCATTAGAAAAGGCCATGCTAGTCTCCAACTCATAGAATTTAACAGCATGGCCCTGATATCCAAATTTCTCAGGTCCTCTGGTGAGTATACAGACAAGAGGTAATCTTCCTTTCAAGTGTTCGGAACAGAAACCATCATACTGCCTGTTAGTCACATTAGGAAAACCGTGTTAACACCTCTGCTAATCTCCTAAGGGGGAGGTGATAAATGGTGCATGTGCTTACTTGTTGGTTTCTTGTATTATTTTTTTAAACTACACTTAGGATGGCCCAACATTGGTTCAAGCCTGCCTTTACGGAGATGTTCATGTTTGGCCTGGTGTGAGGTACACAGAGAAATTGTAAATATGAAACTTTTAGAAAACTTATCTATGACCAACCTGTAAAACACAATTAGACAGACTACTGGTTAGATTAAGGTGACCTCGCGAGGCATGGTGGCGCATGCCTGTAAGCTGCATGTAGGAAGCACGGCCAGGCCCAGGGATCGTGGTTCAAGTCCCGCCAGGGGCACTTTGCAAGACCTAGTTCCAAAAAATATATAGCTGGGCGTGGTGGCGCATGCCTGTAATCCCAGCTACCTGGAAAGCTTGATTGAGTCTGTGGTACCCCAGGCAACATGAGCCTCTGGTTCCTCGGGCAAAAATAGCGAGACCTAGTTTCAAAAAAAAAAAAAAAAAAAATTAAGGTGACCTTAAGAATACATCCTTGCTGGGTGCAGTGGCGTGTGCCTTTAATCCCAGCCTAGGATGGGAGGCTGAGACTGGGAATCACTTGAGTTCATGAGTTCAAGACCCGCTCAAGCTAATATAGTGAGACCTAGTCTCAAAAGATAGCTGGGTATGGTGGTACGTGCCTGTAATCCCAGCTATATGAGAGGCTGAAGCTGGGGACTGCTTGAGTCTGGGATACTCTGGGATACTGAGAGTCTGCGGTTCCCCAGGCAACATAAAGAGACCCAGTCTCAAAAACAAAAAACCCACATCCAAAATGAAACACAAAAATAAGACCAGGGATAGGAGATACAACAGATGAACAGTGAATTGTGATGACATCTATTGTTCTAAAAAGATTGGAAATTTTCCAAATTTGATGAAAATGGAGCCTATAGAACCAAAAAACTCAATGAATGTCAAATACAGAAAACATGATGTAGAAAACTATACCTATATAGAGAAAAATAAAAATGACAGCCAACTTTTTTTGGGACAGTGCAGGAAAGTAGAATACCAAAAGTAGCTTTAAAGCATCAAAAGAAAAACCACTTGTCCACAAATTCTATATACAACAGAAATGTTTAAAAAAGATGGAACACTTTTAAGGTATACGAAAGCTAAAAGAATTTCTCAGTAGGAGAAATAGTGTTAAAAAAGTCCTTTAAGCAAAAGGAATTTAACAAGTAGAAATCTGTATGTATAGAAAAGATTCTGAAAATGACTGTTTTTTATATATATATATATATATATAAATAACCTTATTTAAGTTTATATAAAGGATAATCACTTGAAAAGTAACAATGTATTGTGGAGGTTGTAATATATATAGACAATAATAGCACAGAAGCTAGGGTGAAATGGAAGTATAAATGGAAGGCTTCATACTATGTCATGTGTATAATTACACTTCAAAGTACAGTTACAGGTGTGTACTTCAGTGATTAAAAATCACTAAAACAAATGCAACTCACACAAGATTTATAACAAATGGGCTAACAAAGATAACCACAAATGAATCATAAAAATACTCAATCCAAACTGAGTAAAATAAAGAGAGGAGATAAAAGGTAAAGGGCAGAAAAGATAAAGAGATTAGATTGGTATGTTCAATAAAATGTGTATCAATAACCACAATAAATGAAAATGGTCTAACATCCAGTTAAAAGGCAAATATTACTGGAGTAGAATGGAGAAAAACTAGACCTTGCTGTATACACCCTAAAACCACTTTAAATATAAAAAGAACTATGTTTAAAAAATGGAAAAAATGTACAGTAACACTAATCAAAAGAAAAATGGAGTGGCTATATTAATATCAAAGTGGATTTCAAAACAAGGAATATTAACATGTATGTAATTTAATAATAACAAAGGTTTCAAGTAAACAAGAGATCATTGCAAAGACTATGCATTTTCTGACGCGTGGTTTTTCTGCTACCCTTCAGTGTCATTCTTCTACATTGGGCTCTGTACTAGGAAAAACAGTGTTCATGATCAAGTCAGAGAAGGGGTGTGCTGAGAGCCCATGTGTCAGTACTTTTTCTGAAAGTTTACTGGAAATGAAACAGGGCGAAAGAAAAGACTTGAAACAAGAGTAGTGCTGAAGTATTTTCCTTAACCTCTGTTCAGCATTTAACTAGCTAGAGTCCCTCTGGAACCTCTCTCAAGAGGCAGTAATTTATTCAAACATAAAGTAGTGAAATCCAAACAATAACGTTGGGCTTTGTTGTACCTGAAACACAACAGTCCATCCTAACAAAGCACAACTATCTGTTTTAACCTCTTGTTGAAAAGAAACACAATTTATTTTTCCACTGTTTTATTATAAAAATCAACATTTCATTTATTACAGCTCAGCTTATTGTAATAATCAAATGGGGATTTATACAAGGTGTTATTATACAGTTTACAATTAAAGCACTTATTTTACAAAAACAGGGAAGTGAATAGTGGATAAGGGCTGACCAAATGTTGGCCATTAAAATATAAATACATCCTTGCAAAGCACCATCGTACCAAAGTCCAAGAACAAGAAACACCAGCTGACTTTAAGATAATGACAAAGTTTAAAGCTTAAGAAAAATTTTAAAACACAAAGAATAAACATCTGAAAGCAGCACCAGATCCTTCACTTGCAAATAAGGTCAGTCCAGCTTAAGCTCCCTGGCAAGCGCTCTAATCTTTCTGAATTTTTCATACTAACCCTATATACATTTGTGTAATGTTAAATGTAATCCTACTTTCTTGCTCTAATTTCCTTTTTATATTAATGTTTTGGCATACATATATTCTATATTCCTGTTCTGTTTGTATGCAACTTAAAAAAATGAACAGTTAAGCAGAAGCATACTGTCTTATAATTCTTTGGTGTTAATTTTAGGGCACACAACACACTAAATGGTGGATGTCCAAAAGGCAGTTTTTGTTAGGTTTATGCTCCACTGCTGAATACAAGAAATCACTTTTTACTATTTTATTTGTAAAGTTATGAGAATTTTTTTCAGTAAGAATGGTTTAAGGGTGCCTTCACACAAAAAGAGTGTCACGTTTACAGCTAAAGGACTGTAGGGAGGGCAGTCAGTATTTCATACTTCATCATCTGTACAATACTACCTCCCTCTAATCTAGATGCAGTCAAATGAATATCCTGAGAACATGGATTCACAATGCTCACAATCTAAAATTGTTTCAATTATAAGTGTAAAATTTTATGCTTGATGTCTAAGTTCTTTAAAATTTGGAGAACTTCCAAAGCTAAATTTTGGGGTTATGAAGTACCATCCCTGAAGTCAGAAATCACACATGTGGTAGAAGAACTGATACAGAAACATCAAATGAAATTTCTTGAGCTTACGAATTCTTGAGCACATTATTTTGAACTTGTGAACATCTTCATGACTCATTCCACATCTATATATAGTGTGGTCTCAGGTGTGGATGCCCAAACATTTGCCGACCAAGTGATAAGCATGTCACATAGCCATATCCACACTCCATACTGTATGTGCCTCTCCAAACATGAAGCACAGCATATACTCGAATGACATCATATTTGGAGTGTGAAAAGCCCATGATTCTTTTTACTGGGTGCTGCTCAGTATATAACAGCCACCAAAAGGAACCTCTTGTGGCATGCAAATCAATTCCTTGTAAAATAAGAGACAATTTTTAAAACCACATTTCTAAGAATCCAATCTAGGGTACAGGATGATAGCGGCAGCACCTCTTTCAGAGAAGCCAATGTGTTTAAGCCAAGACCCTCCGGTACCCGAAGTAAGTGGTCTCAGGTCATATAATTAACACAGCCCAATTAATAGATGAGGTACATCACAGACACTAACACAAAGTCTTCTTCATTAATGGGGCTTTGAGCTGGTTTTAGACAGATTAATGATTTCAGAGTGTTTAAAGTGCCCTAAATGACTACTCTCGACAAGAGGAAAATACACTATAAAATTTTCATTTGTAAATATGTATCATCCCTTTAGAACAGCTGTTCTCAAATTATGAAAGGGTCAGATATTTCTTGGTGATATATCACAAAGTGTTTTTCCATTAAAATAATTACAGTAACTATAATTTTCTGTTAAACATCTGTGATATGCTTCAATTGAAGGAAGGCAAACAAACATCAAAAGCATAATAAAATATCATGAAAGAAAAATTAGTATGGGGAAAATTTTATCCCTTAACTGTGTTTTTTTCATTTTCCCAATGAAAATTGCTATTATCAGATTTAAGCAGCAAAATCCCTTGGGCCACTATTCAGAAGAAAAGGGCTCTACAGAAGCCATATTCAAAATTACAAAAGTTCGGTTATGAGAAACTACTTCAACACAGGATAGCTTGTTACAGTCCATAGAAAAATTTGCCATGTTTAACTTAATTTCTCAGATAACTTTAATCCCATCAGTAAGTGAACATGCTTTAAGACACAGGTTAGTTTCAAATGAAATACTTTAGTATTTAAGGAATTGAACGACATTTATCTTTCTTGCCCCAATAATAAATCTAGCAATACACCAAGTTTAAAACTTTCATTCCCCTTCCCCGTTTTAGGCTTTCATATGTTTAGTTTATTTTCAGTTTTTCCAATTAAGGTTCTTTAATAATCAAGATAGTTTACTTAAGCCTAACTGTCCATGTAACTAAGAGTCAATTAATCTTTCCTAAATTTTGAAATTCCGTCATGTAAAGGTACTCCTCAAAATAGTAAAAATCCATCTCAACTACCTCCAAAAGAGGATTCTGAGATTAAGCTGAACTGCCCTCAAATAATTTCAAACAAATTGGCACACAAATTAGTATCTTGCAAGAAGAGGCCACTGCCATTGCAGCACAAGCACTTGGACTGAGATATCACAAGGCGATAGATACACTCTTCTGAGTTCATTATAGTGCACATCAGATAAAGCCCACCAGAGAAAGATGTACATCAAAAAATGTAAACATAGAGAATCCCCAAATTCTGATACCCACTTATTGCTAACCTTTCCATCTTCATTTAGCATCAAGTTCCCCTCCCCCCCATTATCCCAGAACACAATCTTCCATGTCTGTTTTATGTTAGAATGTGAATGTTTTGTGCAGTCAACAGGAAGAGCTAATGCTTGTCTGGCTGAAATTCATGACACTGATGGATTACCATTTATTTATATGCAAAAATCAAGCATACCTGATTGATATAAGGGTGCCTCACAATCTAAAATCTCAGATTTTTCTCTGAAAAAGTATGTTTAGGCATTTTTTTAATTGCTTAAAAAAGTTATTTTACTTCTACAAAAAGTTTGAATCCTTTCTTCTGCTGTTTTCTCGTGGGCTCTGAAATCCAGAGAGGCCTCAGCAACACAGAATACACACACACACACACACACAAATACACAAACATTCAACAATTAACTGACCAACATCTGTTAAGGTAAAAATACATTAGTTTAAAAACACATTCAATTTTAGCAGAGAAGTGCTGGAAACATGTAAAAAGCAGGAAATAAATTTCTGGGAAGGTAGCAGAGAAGTGCTCGAACCACCCCACAGGCCACCTTGAGAACTAAAGATGTTGTAGCCAGGGCCCCCGTGCAGGTTAGGTAGACTACTCAGCACCTCCATTATTCCTTATCCCTTCCACCCAGGTTCTGACAGCTGAGACATTAACAGTTTGCCAAGACGCTCAATTAACATAGTTAAATTTGTTTGAATTAACTAGTAATGGGATATGAGAGAGCATACATAAAAATATATGAGGTGATTATAAGGATAATTTGTATAAATCTGAGAGCTAATGTTCACAGTGGGTAACAAAGATATTAAACTCATGTCACACATTACAAGAGGTATGTATGTATGCAGACATCATTTGGAGAAAAATTGGCCTAAACATGAAAATGTCAAAAAGTTAATAAAGGGAAAACCTAATGGTAACAATAAAATCTCTTTTTAAATAGATTGCCTCTATCCAGAACATATATAAAAGTTTTATTAAGAGAAAAATATATAAAAGTGATTTCATATTGTGATATTATATGTTGAAAGCACTGCAAGGATATATGATTAATTTACATTAAAAACGTAATGGTTAAATTTGTAATTCTTAAACATCTATATGTGTTGTAAAAATACATTTTAATGAGCATTAAAACAATCCGGGAAGTAAAGATGAGCCTTTGACCTTGATGCAAAAAGAGCAGTGGTACTGAAGACTTGAGCCTACTGGGTAAAATGAAAATGAAATTTTAACTTTAGGAGATTCTACTTAACCAATCCTCAGAAGAAAAACCTTGAATACCTTGAATAAGTCTTATCTTGATAAAATGTCCTAGAAAGCTGCCATGGGAGGAAGCAAGGTGAAAACACTGAAAGAAAACAATCCATTTCTCACAGAAGTGTGGGTTCTACAGTAGGGACAGAAGACTTTCACACACAAATGGCCCACAGCACCTTAACAGACAGCTGATCTCTCCCTCAATAGCAACACCAGGTGGAGTTTTATAAATCCCTGTTTTCCTCACTAAATTGTTGGATTCCTAGGAAAAACAAAGTCCTTCATCCAAAGTTTATCAGATATTTCCTTTTTTTTTCATGCTTTTTTAGACTTGTTGGCCCTCAGAACATTAATCAACACGAAGGCTATTTGGCTACTTTCATGTATCTATGGTTTGCTGCTCTGAGACAGACTTTTATTCTTCTTCCACTACTACTTTGTTACTTCTTGGTTTTTTGTTATGTGGTTTTGTTTTTGGTATCAATAAGGGCCAGGCATTCCTGGTCAGTGATGCCTTTATTATTCCTGTTTCTTTTGTACTCAGTCACTTCACTGGGTTTAAGGCATGCTTTGTGTATTTAATTTGCAAAAATAAAACTTTTAGTACAAATTTATTTTTATACAAATTTTTATGGCACAAGCAGCAAATTTGCTGTTTTAAGAAAATATATAAATATCCTTTTCTTCTGTACAAATATCTCCAGTATTCCCTATCCCATTTATAATTTTTAACTGTACATGTTCTGCCTCATCCGTCTCTAATAGCTCCCTCCCCCCCTCCAGATCTCAACCAAATTTGTATTTACATTTTTGTGTTGGAGGCAGTCAGAGGAGGAGGGCCCCTCCTCAGGAGGAGTCTGTACAGGGAGAGGGTGGTGGTGGGTAGAGGTGATGAGAGTAGCTTCTCTCTGTATATGGAGAAGGTGGGCAGCTTTCATAGTTCTCTTCTGCTGACAAATATTGGCTTCGTGGCGTGGGAGGTGGGGGCACAGGCTCTGAGTCATAGTTCAAGTCACTAGTGTAGCCCTTGGCTGTTGCCACAGAGGTCATTCTCCGGCTGGGAGCATAGTCACTGTCACAAACATCTGTGCTGCAGGGTGTGGTGGGGGGAGCAAAGTGCCGGTAACTGTACGGCCTGTAGCTGGTACAGGGAGGAAATCAAGAGAGAGTTAAGTTTCATAGGAAAGTGACTTTCCCCTCAGAATACAGAGGCATTGTATATAAACTTCACTGTGAAGATAATAAGCTACTATACTTTAAGTATGCATATACACCAAGAGGTAATTTTCAATGGCAGATTGGAAGGAGAGTGCACGTTATATTTGCAAGTAAAATACCATTAAAGACAACTAAAATTAGATAGGATGGGAATGCACAGATGAATTCAATCTAGTCTCTGGGTATATAAATCTTTTTGTTGAACTATATCACAGAATTAAAAAACTATTCAGAGTTGCATTTCATGGTGAACTTTGGAAATCTCTACTAGACATTTTGCATTTAGTTTTTGTAGTGAACTCTCATTTCTGCAGTTCCATGGTCACTGAGAGTAGGTCTTTACATATTTAATACTCTCAAACAAGTTAGTATTCCCTCCCAATTTTTTAACTGCTCTATAATTCACTTGGTGAATAATTTAATAATGCCTGAAAATTTCATTCTCTCTTTAAAATTCAAATATTGTATAACACAGGCTGAATTTTGGCAGGCAGCGTTAGAGGGCACATCTATGTCACTACTGTTACAAACAGTAACTGCTACTATCATCACAGGGAAATGCCATGATTTGAGGGAGGAAGCATGACATCACAAGAGGGGTTTCATATGAACATTAAAATGAAAAACTCTAATATCCATCATAAGACCATTTAATTTAATTCTTTTTTTCTAATTTCTTATACCTGTTTATCTACCTTTTCAAGTAATCTATACCTGTTAGTCAATTTTATAGCATGGTTAGCTGAAGAAAAATATCACTGGAAAGAGAGGAATGTACTAGTAAAAATAAGCTGATTTGGACAGCTGGCTTATCTATAATTCCCATTTCTATATGTAACTTCTACCACTTAATGTTCTAAAAATGGTAAAGCTGATCTTAAGTCTACTTATCTCAATCAAGATTTACTCACACTTTCTCATCAAGCAAAGTGACTGCAAGAGAGTGAAAAGACCAAGTGGGACACTGAAGTTACACCTGATAAATACCCAGTGTCAGAGCGCACCACAAGGTAACTTCCCAGCTACAAATCACTGGTCACCACTTAAGGCTTGTCTCAAAAGAAACTTCTGCCAAAGGAGAAGTTAGATGGCCTGCTGAACAGGTTCCTCAAGCATTTTTTCTAAACTGCCAATACTGACATGATGTCATAGTGTATTTTGGTCTTTATCTTTCTTCCAATCAAATGTTGAGTCTGGGTGAGATTTCTTGGCTCAACATTTAGAAGTTCCAAGATTTCTATTTCCATGAGGAAAGTAAAAATCAAGGAAAAATGGACACAGAATTAACAAAAAAAAAATTTAAATAACTAGATTTGACAGGAATTTCAACAAATGATAAAAAGTTTGACTCACAAGAACTAGAAACTGTGCTTAATTTGAGATATGGGAAATCAATAAATATGAATAGTTTTTAATTGTTTATTTTTAATCAGGATTTTATGCAATTTAAATTAATTTTTAAAATAATTTTTTGAAAATAAAATTTTAGGTCTTCCCTTTCATTTTTTCAATTTTCAGGTTCTTGCCCTTCTGTTTTGGTTTTTTAGAGCAAACTTGTGGCAAGGAAAGCAATTTTTACAATAAAACACGAGAACAATCCAGTTCAACATCAAGCCTACAAACTGTAATGAGAATTCTGAATATGATGAACAGTTTCACCTTCATTTCTATACATTTCTATTCATTTCTATACATCTTACCAGTCATCTGGAATGCCAGACAACACTTTATTATCTAGATGACAACAGGTACTTTGGGAGTGACAATACTGTCACTAGGTGGTTAGAATACTAATCTTAACTTTCTGCTGGCCATCAAGTGAGATGGAAGAGTAAAAACAACACAACAGTAAATTATCCTGCTGTATATGCTCCAGATTCACAAATCAGTACAAAGGTCTAATTTCTCCCTTTGGGGCATACAACACATTTCACATATTTTAGTGAGTTACAATTTATCTATAACAGAAATATTTTTTCCAGTTCTTAGTAACATGTATAAGCAATAGCTAAACTTCAGTTTCTCTCAAATTCTATGCCCTCAGTACCCCTGTTTTGTGTTCTTACCACACCCCAAATCACAGTTCTATGCTAGTACTTCACTCTTAGACTATCAATCTAACCAAAATGAAGTTAATATTAATCTAACCAAATATCAGCTTTCTTTCCTTAGAATACTGCCAAGTGCAGGGAGTTCTACCTTATTACTCTAAAAGCCAACATCTGTGACTCCTTAAAAAACATACAATGCTCTCAAGGAAATAAACTTGCAGCTGGGGCAATGTCAGCATCACCAAAATAAGATGTTGCTTCTCTCTGGGGGACCATCATCTATCTACTCATTCTAAACTACACCAAGTTCACAACTAGAATACTTTTCCCTTCTCATAAATATTTTGACTTATATTAGAAGAGGATGTGAATTACCTGTAGGACCTATGAGTGGAAGGACTATTTGAAGAATAACCAAATTCCATAGTATAATGTGATCGCTCTGTGGCTGGGGATGGTGGAGGATTCAAAATCTGAAAGGTAAAATAATTACAATATTAAAATAACAATAGTCTATCTCAGACAGAGGTTATTAGACTTTTTCAACTTTTCCTTCTTCATCTCTATTTATATCCCCTTCCGCTACATTATTCACACTATCCTTTATTCCCAGAGAATAAACCTCAAATAGTATTTTAGAACCATTGTTCCCCACTCTTTAAGACACAATTTTCTCAGGTACTGTTCTTAAACAGTACATGAGAGTGAGAACCTCTTAGTTACTAGTGAAAGTTCGGTATAGTTGGGTGCTCATATTTTTAAAATAAATTATAAATGTCTAAAGAAAAACTACTAGCTTATGAGCAATTCTAACTGGGAGATACTACTCAGTAGTTCTACTTTTTATTGGAAATATGAAAGTGCCCAGGGTTCAAACATGTAGGTTACTACACAGAAAATTTAAAGACTTACAAGTGTTAACAATGTTGTGGTAAATCCTTTTCTTGAGTATAAATTATGTACTAAAACCATTTTCACTTTACCATAACTGAATAATCACACTTAAATGCATTAAGAATCTAAGACCCTTTTTATCTTATCATTCAAAGGAAAACAGATTGTTTACCGCAGGGAAGTAAGTGCCTTTGGTGCTTGAAGAACTACTTGATGATGCTCCTGTGACATGAGCTCGGTCATAAGGGGGTCCACTGCTTCCCCCCATGATACTGAGAGAGCTGATCATTGATTTACCCCGTGACATTCCTAAAGTAAAGGAGGATGAACACTGAAGATGAATGAGATCTATAACAATGCATAAAGTATTAATTTTATTCAGTATCAGAATTACAAATACAAATACTATACTTTTAAACATTTTATGTTCTTTTTCCAATAATAAGAAACATTAAATGAGGAATGATAATTAACATTAAATGAGGAAGGTTCACCGATTAGATGAACATTTTCATTGCGAGCTGGTCAATAGCTCCCATTTTTCCCTTCCCAGGATGGAAGCAGAATGCTTCAAAATGAGTGGTTTTAAGTCCCTTAGAGGATCTGATAAATAAAGGACCACACATGGAGAGTAGAAGTTGCAAAGCAAAGTAGATTAAGTAATACATTTGCTCAAAAGGTAACTAAATCCATTTTAAGGGTCTAAATAAAATGCATGGGAAGATTATTTATTAATCTGCTGTATACAACTGTTGTAATTATAACCACTGATGCTAAAAAAAAGGAAAAACTACTTTTTCCCAAGGGATTTCCCAAATTTCACTAACTGAAAATAGGTATGGTAACAAGGAATCATAACAATTTAAAAATTGTTTGCTTAGCATAACACTCAGAATAAGGTCTTATTTTCAGAGGGCTTTTTTTGCCTGGCATTTCCTCCATGTTCACTAAAAGAAAGATTTCTTTTTACCAAGGGCATCAAAAGAATTGAAGGTGTACCTTCCTATAGTAATACTGGCTACCCTAGTACATAACTCCTGATTATCGAGGTAAGCCTACACAACCCTCATGTCACGGTCAACACCTGAAGTTAGGACAAAACATAAGACAAGACATCCTTACCCGTTACCACCCAGTTTGTTTATGAATCTTTGCTTACTAAAAAGAATTTTTGACCACCTCTTTATTTGGCACAATAATACTGAGGCTCCCTTAAAGTAAATCTAAAGTATTTGTGTTTTATGACACTTTCACCAAGGGACCAGGTGATTAGCCTTTAGTACAGACCATCCAGAAACACTGTCAGAAGGGCCTACAGACTGTACATGTATTTGCTTTATCTCCTTTGGCAATTTCCACCAAATCATACCCAAGGTACTAAAAGAGTACATCTATTCTTTTACTGTTTTAAACCCAAGTAATTCAGTTTCAACTGAACATTAGGTGTTAGCATTTTCTATAGTGAAAACATGGTAATCTTACAGGAACTCAAGACTCAGTTCTCAAAGGACCATTCTTAACTCACCTGGAAGAGATCCTGACAAAGAACTTGGGTGTGGCACATAACCAAGTGGAACAGAAGCTGGTCCATGAACTACATAATCATTAGTCATGGTTTCCCCATCTCCCTTCATACGTGGACACAACATCCTCTGGCAGATAAAGTATATAGTTCCAGATACAAAAATGGTGACAATTACTCCAATAACTGAACCAACTGTGTTTGTGGCCTGTGGTGCTGGCTCTTCAGTTGGGTCTACAATGGAAAATGCAGTACAGTTATATAATGTAAAAACAAATGTAGATTCAAAAAAAAGCAATCAAAAAAGAAGCATCTATCAAAATGTGAGGCTAATCAAGATAACTCTTAAACACTTTAAAAAATAAAAACATTTATACCATGCTTCCTCATATATGGATAAATGTTATCATTACAAACCAAAAAACAAACTAGCCTTATATCTAGAAATAACATATACTAGGAAATATAATTATAAACTAATGGGTAAAGATGTTAAGGGAACTACAGATTTAAATACCATTAAAAAGATTTAAATACATATATAGAGAAAATCTAGCCTATTTCATTCTGTACATCATAAAAATCAACAAGGTTATTTTGGAATTTCAGGGAAAATTTTAGGGCCAGATGGATGATCCTAGAAAGTTATCAAGTGTTCACCTGGAATTATAAGGAAGCAAAAAGTAGCCCTGAGCTTGATTTTAGGTTTGAAAGTGACATTTACGTCTGGCAAGGAAATGAGAAGCTGAAGATGAGCATTAGTTCTCACTCAATAGACTGTTATCTTCAGGGTGAGTTCAAGTGAGGGTTAGGAACAATAAGTCTAATAGAGAAATTGAAGACTCAGAAAAGAAGGCCAGAGCACTAGAGAAAGACCCTGACCATAGCATCTACCTTCACCCCGTCTTTGAGCTATTTGAGGCTCTAGAAACAGAGAAGATCAATATTACAGGTAATAGGAAACACTAAATCTGTTCCTCAAATGAGAGTAATGTTCTACAATTAAGAAGGGAACATTCTTCCATCCTGAGAGACTATAACTCAAGTTAAAACCTGAGTTAAAAACATTCCTTCTACTACATTTTATCGCAGAATTCCTATCCACATACCCTTTAAATGTAAGAGCTTCCCAAATGTCCATCACTTGGAAGGAACTTTTTCTTCCTCTACTAACTCTCTCTGGGAGATTTCACCTGCTGCCTCAGTTTTGTCAGCAATAAAGTGACAAGCTCAAATCTCTTTTTTGAGTTGCAGAACCCTGTAGCCAACAACTCTCTAAACAGCTTCAGCAGGATATCCCACAGGCAACTTCATGACCCAAAGTGAACACTGTCACCATCACCTGTCAATTTCCCTTGATTCCAGGGGCAAAGCCAATCATAAATAAATGATGGTGCTATGGCAAATTAAAGGCATTTAAGATAAATTGAAAACATAAATAAATTTAAAACCTACAAAGGTCGAACATTTATTTCCTTGCAGTCAAGATGTGAAACAGTATACTTCAGTTTTCAAATTTTGCTCTGTATTCTAGGTAATGATGCATCATTCAATGATGAATATGTGAGTCAACCCAAACACATCTAGTTAGGTTACCTAACACTATTTATATTTTGAAAAAACTCTGAAATCTATCCTCTTTCCACCACCATTGCTCCTCTTAATTTAAAACTTCATCTTCTGCCTGAACTACAAGTCGCCTAAGCATTTTCAAATTAGAGGTTGCAAGTCATTAGAGGTTGGAACAATTTAATGGGTGCAACCAGCATTTAAAAATAGGCAGTGTCAGAATACATGATACATAATGAAGTAAACACTGATGTATGACAGTCTTGTTCCTTTATGTGTACACCTATATCTTTACACTCCTCTTGATGTGGTCAAAAATTATGAAAGCAACCAATCTAACTGATTTCCCTGCCAATAATCTTATCAACTTTAATGCATCTGCTTCACAGCTTCATAATTATGCAGCCATGCCAATCTTAAGTTTTTCTCCAGTGTCTGGAATACCAAGTAGGCTCTTCAGTTGAAAAGCAACGTCCTTTATGATCTTATCTTCATGTATTTTATCTCTTACTGACAACCTTCAAGATGTAGCCCATGTTTTGGCAGCTCCATTTACAGGTAGTTTCCCAAGGTTCCTGTCCTATTTTGCTTTTCAACAGAGCATTCCCTCTGCCTAGAATGCACTGTTTCTGCTTATCTACATAATTAACACTACTGATTAACACCCATTTTAACACTTTTTTTTCTAAGAAATCTTCCTTTACTAACTTTATCTTTTTTTCCTAAGGATTTGACTTTCCTTTTGACTTCCTAGGGTTTTTGATTTTTCCACTTCCCTTTGTGCTACTAATACCAATCTGTTATCACACACTTGACATCACTTATCCCATTCTTTTATCAATACTGTCTACTATAAGCAAAGTTATATGTTTTACATATATTATCAATGAAAATTTTTACAGCTACTTCATTTTAAAGATGAAGTACTATGATTTATCAAGACCAAAAATTGTGCCTGGTAAGGAGGAGCTAGGATTCACATCTATCTCTAGCTTTGAAACTGGTATCCTGATACTATCTCAGCCACAGAAGACTTTGAGAAACTTGGTGTAAATACATAGAGCAGGTATTCAGCCTGTTGAATAAATGAGTGGATTCTAAAAGTACTGGTAGATAGTACACTTGAATTTCGTAAAAATACCACCCTAAAGTATATTGAATTTTTAAGTAAATTTCCATAAACTAGTTTTTTGACAGTAAGTATGGCTTAATTCCATTCAGAGTTAAGTTTCTTGATTTGGGCTATATTTTATGTGAGGGTACTGGTCAATAGTCATGAACCTTTTAAGACACTACGCTCTTCAGTCTAGGGTTTCTAGGTATAAAGGTTTAAATTGGTCTAAGCTACAGTTTATGGAAGCAACTAAAGTCACTGACAAACTGTTAGAAACATATCAAGAAAAATAAGGGGGATAGCTAAATATCAACTAATCTTCAAAAACTAAGTCTAGACTACTAGTTTATTTTCATATATCTAAACTGCTTAAGAATTTCCTAACTTTAATTGTATAAAACATGTTTATTCTTTTCTAATGTTTTCTAAATGTTTCTGTGGATTTTTGAGTGTATAATAAAGTTGATGGAAATATTAAAAATAAAAGATACCAAAAAATTCCTGCTACAAATAACTAGTTTAATATTAATAGTAATTTCTTAATAAGAAAATGTTGACTATAAGTGAACTTTACCTATAAATTAAAAGTATTAAAATTTCAAGAATAATATACAAGATCAGCACTACTTACAACAATCCAGTTCATCTGATTTATCACTGCAGTCCACATTATGATCACATTTCTTGTGTTTTCCAATGCACTGACCATTGGCACAACGGAACTGATCAATTAAACAAAGCACTGGGGGAAAATGCAAATAGTATTTTTATTAACATGTAAAGTCAAACTCTGGGAAAGGTAAAAAAAATGCCTTTAGATATAACTTTAAAAAATTATTCTCTGGGTATTTCCATTGGTAAAAAGAGTAGAAAAAATAAATCACTAGGAAATTTCCCTATTTTGTTTTTTTACATTACATATCACCTTATACAAATAATTCTATTAATAACTAAAAATGTTTAAAGGTATTTCTAGCCAGGCATGGTGGCGCATGTGGCAGGCAGCCTAGGAAGTCGCTGTGGGGACCAGGGATCATGGTTCAAGTCCTGCTTGGGACAACATAGCGATACCTAGTTCCAAAAAAAAAAAAATAGCTGGGCATGGTGGTGTGTGCTTGTAATCTTGTAATCCCAGATACCTGGGAAGCTGAGGCTGGGAACTGCTTGAGTCTGCGGTTCCCTGGGCAACCTGAGCATGCGGTTCCATGGGCAAAAACAGTGAAACCTAGACTCAAAAAAAAAAAAAATCTAGACATTAGGAAAAAATCTAGAAAAACTTTTGGTTTGCCTGGTAGTAGGTTTCTTTTTTTTTTTTTTTTTAAACAATGTAAGAGGATAGTAGAAGATAAAGGAAAAATAAGGAAATTATCCTAATATGTAAAAAGTCAAATCCATCAGTTCAAACTTCAACTGAAAGAACCACTTACATATACTGAAGGTCTAATCTTTTGCCCACATTTCTCAACTATATAAGCCTTATGTGTATTTAAAACAATGACTTAAAAATGCTACCAAAGTTCAATGTACTTGAAAAACTCCAAATGCCATGGAGTCAAAATGGTATTCTGAATTTCAAACAACAGAAAAAAGAACTACATAACTATATATGTATATGTATATATATATATATATATATATATACACACATACACACATACCTTCGCAGTTCTTCTCATCTGATTTATCCTGGCAGTTTGCATCTCCATTGCATCGGAGGGCACCATCGATACACTGTCCACTGGCACACTGGAACTGGGACTCTGAGCAGACAGGACAATTTAGCTCATCACTGTGGTCTTCACATTCAGTAAACCCATCGCACCTCCAAGCCACAGGGATACAGTCGATTTCCCCCGTGAAACAAGTAAACTGCTGCGGAGAACATGTAGGGGGTTCTTCAAATAAACAAGGGGGAATTAAGTTAACAAAAACAAGTAACAGTCAGTGGAAGAATACACACACTGAATGAAGCACATCTAATAACAGATACAAAATGCTTTATAATAGATAATATAAATTGTAAACTACTTCATCTAATCAGAGAAAAATCAGAATTTTTATACCACTTCATTTATATTCACTGTTTTGCAAATTATAAGGCAAAAGCTTTCTCATATTGTAATTCAAGCAAGATTATTACATTTGCAGTCCTTTATGTCATCTACAATCTAGGGGAAGCAGAAAAAACACAAAAACAAAATTATGGACCCATTAGCCCCAAGCCCTCTTTCAGGAGATTCATAAGTCAAAACTATTTTATAATAATAATACATATATAAATATCATTTGCCATTCTTACTACATTTTGCACTGATACCACAAAAGGAATGGTGGTCAAAATTATTGGCACCCTAGAGGTTCAAGGCAATGGTATCACATTAGACTAGCTGCCACTGTTAACCAAATTGCACATGTTCCTTCAGTCTTCTGTTCGATAAAACAGGAAGTATGCATATAATTCATGCTATGTACCTAAATATAATGGTTTCTCAAAGAAAAGCACTTTGAGTTGTAACTCAATACAGAATAAAACAAATAAAACAGCATTTTTATTTAAAAGACAACTCACAGTAAATCCTAATTATTTACACCTGGGGTTTTTTTAAGAAGGATTTTTTTTTTTTAAATTAAGCAGTGAATCTGCTCTTAAAAAAAAAAAAAAAGGCAAATCAGACCACAGTATTTTTGTGGCAAAATACTAGAGCTTTCATTCAGACATTGTAATCTTGGAAAGCTTGTACCCAATACTATGAGCTTGACAAACCTATAGCTCTCAGAAGACTTTGCTGATGTTAGAACAAGAGAGGGAGAGGGAGGATAATATCAGGGGAGGGATGGGCAAAAGAGATTAAGATGGTTCATGGGTGATAAGGAGGTAGAAGAACCTCAGGGTAGAAAATGATGTTTAAAAAATGTGCGTGTGTGTATGTAATCAATAAAAAGGTTTTTTTTTATTTTGCAGATGAAACCAGTACTGAATATTAATGTGATTTTTATACTGTATAATCAAATGCATCAAAACTCTATAAAGATCTGAGAATTTCTGAAAGTAATAAAGTAATTCTGTATCTCCAAATGAATATGACTTAAGTTCACAAAAATCACGCATGGGAAAAACATTCATTCAGAGCACAAAATTGATGAACAAATTTTAATATGGGACTATAAAAAATTAGCTTACATGGTTTTAAATTTCATCCTGCAACTAAACCTATAAAAACTACCATTTGTCAAGATTTGATACAGAATTCAAGATTAAAACCTACAATTTACAAAGGCTATCCCCACAGCCCTAGTTTCCTCACTATTTGTCTCAATGAGGCTGAATGTCTTCATATATTTCATCAAAACTATATACACTACAACAGAATACAGGTTAACACAAGAATTCAGATCAGTATCAAAAAGATTACAAGAAATGTTATAACAATAGTACTTACTATTGTGATTTTTTTAATGAATATTTTTCACGTTCTTGGTTTTATTTTTTTAATTTTTTTAAATTTAAGTTATATATTTCACATCATTGTAATTTCCAGGGGTCACCCACCAACCTCTTCTCCCTGACCAGTCCCACCCCTTTCTCCCCCCAGTTTTGTCTTTAGTTTGATTATCTTGTTTTGGCTTTTCCTTCTGGCCTTTTTTTTGTTTTTTCTATGTAAAAATATGGAACACTTCATGAATCTGTGTGTCATCCTTGCATAGGGGCCATGCTAATCTTCTCTGTATCATTCCAATTTTAGTGTATGTGCTGCTGAAGCGAGTATATATTCTTGGTTTTAAACAGTACAATTTATACAACTATGAAAACAAAAGAATTCTTGGGGTCCTCGGTGCTTTTTTAAAATATAAAAATAAGCTGAGATCAGTTTGAGAATTGTGACTCTAACCCTGTTTGTATTTTGCAAAGGAGGAAACAGGTTCAGAGACGCTAACTGACTGACTGCCCAAAGTAACAGAGCTTTTCATAAATATGATTACAGTAGGATAAGAAAATAAAAAGCAAGACAAGGAGGATAGTCTCCCGCTGCTTTATTACTACATCACAGGCTCAATGAGTAATTTTAAAAACTCAACTGCAGAGAATACAACTTTACTATATCTTCATGGATCAAAGTCCTTTTTATTTTAAAATAAAGAATATAGGGATTATATAGGGAAAGATTATAGGGAAAGACTTAACATGGGGATTTGAGGGATTATTTATACAAAGAATTTGAAACTATTACGTATTCAGCACTATATTAGATTGGGCACAAAAATGAAATAGATAAAATATGATCTAAAACTTTAAAGAACTTTTAATTTGGTTGGGGATATGAAAAGACTACTGATATAAAACAGATTTTTGTTTTACTCTGAGCTGCATGCCATGCAAATGGTGATAAGAAATGCTACAATTCAGAGAAAGAAGAGATCAAAAACAGGTAGTAAAGATGACAAGGAGAAAGCCTACACCTTGTTAAAAGTCAAATTTAACATGGCCATGCAAAAAGAGAACTACATCCCTGAAATACTACAAAGTCACAGACACAAAACAAAACAACATGCAACAGTAATCACCAAACCCCTAACAGTCAATAAAACTAAAGCAAGCAAGTTGAGAAACTGAGAGACAGATAAACAAGCTCAAGTGAAAACATGTCGTGATGGTCAGGCAGAGGAATTTACATTATGCATTTTATTAGCTCCACTAAAAAGTCAGTATTAAATCACAAATAAATCATACACACAAAAATACACCACATTTTTGTTAATAACAAAAACTGTAAACAACTAAATTTCCCTTGAAAATAACATGTGGTATATTTACACAATTAAATACTACCCAGTAATAAAAAATACTGTTGTACTTCTAATACATAAATAATCACAAAAATATTAAGCAAGAGAATGCAAAGATAAGAAGGGTGCATATGCCACGATTACAGTTAAGTACAGTTCAAGAACAGGCAACACTAAATTACACGGTTAAAAATCAAAATTGTGGTTATTTCTAGAAAAGAACTGGCAGCCAGTAGATACAAGGTACTTCTTTTTAACAACTATGTGTCTTAATTTAGGTGTTGGTGACAGAACTGACTCTTAAAGTGCATTAAAAATCACTTAATGTGTGTGGGGGGAATTCAAGTCTCTTCAGACATTTTCTAAATGAAAAGTGATACACTTGATTCAATTTTTCCTGTATTATCATTACATAAAAGTAAGTTTTTCTAGAATTTGCCTTTACGAGAGTAACAATCTTGAACTCTGACATTGAAAACTTGTAATTTTTATATTTGTGGTAATATATAACACATAAACCATTTTCAAGTGTATAGATCAGTGGCATTAAGTGCATTCACACTTTTTTTTTTCCACAAGATGCTCATCTGAGCTACCCAACTAATCCATACAATTCATCTGATGTAAAAAATCTTCAAATTTTCTGTAGTCTGAATAGAGCACCTCATTGTTACTCAGTGTTATTAAAAAAAAAAAAAGTCAGAATAAAACACTCTTGTAACAATCTTAATCAATGTTTATATTTTAAGTCTATATGCCCTTTCCTCTTTGCATAAGTAATATAGGTGTCATCACACTATTTTAATACTTTTTCCCCTTTTTTCTCATTCAACTAAAATTTTGGCTATACTTTCACATCAGATACAACCATGTTTAATAGTTGTATACATTGTTACTTTAAAATTTTCCTGTCATTAAAAATATTGTCTTTTAATGTTTGTTACTAGAAGAGCAGTTTATTTCCTTCAGCTGAATTATATTACAATTTTCCCCCAGAGGAAGATTTTTGAGTTACGGGAATGAATATTACAGTGTTTAGTGGCATCACACTATGCTTTAACACATAATATACCAATTTGTTTTATCCCCATAAGTAACTGTAAAATTTCACTATAGCATTTTCACTACTCAGTGGCATCTGAAACATATATATAGGAAAAACTATTCTGAATAAAACAATATTCTTTTCACTAGGCACATAAATCTTACAGAATCCATGGCAGAACATTATAGAAAGTAGAAATAATTCACCTTGTTACCTTCTGGGAGTAGAAAAAGCAAGTGAATTGTTAGGAAATACTCATTCACAGGATGAGTTTCCCTCAATAATACCACATTCTTCTGAGAAGCAGAAGAAAGGGACTCTGTTAAGATGAATTCACTCTGAGACCAAAAGCCTTATAGAATGCAGATGAGTGGAAAGAAATGATCGATCAAGTTAGGAGAAAGAAATTTTACTCCAGATCTCAGAATACTAGACTAACTTACAGAGCAAATTAACTAGCACTTAGACTCATAGAAAAAAATGACATGTTTACCTCCACAGGATAGCTCATCTTGAAGGAGAACCAAGTGCATAGGGCAAGAGCACCTTGTAGTACCATCTCCTTTGACAAGACAAATATGTGAACAGCCACCATTATCCTGAGCACAAGGATGCTGTCCTACAAAAGAAAAAAAGAAAAGGAAGAACAGTCCAATCAATCAATTGTTTCATGAATTATCAAGAAAACTAACTATAAGATTACTTTAGACTTTTCCCATACATACAATTCCTCATTCTATCCCTACAGAATCAAAAAGAAAATGAGGACAACTTTAAAAATACAGTAGTCTTTGTATCTGATCACATAATTACATGTCTAACAAATATGAACATATTTATATATAAAAATCCAGAAGCATGTTATGCAAGATAACAGTACAACCCATGTCAATTTTTCTAAGAAAAGTTGTGTTGAAACTAGAAAAACTTATGAAAGCTGCTGAGGCTTAGATACTACTCCATTTAAAATATTAAAGCACACCTAAACCCTAGATTTTAACTCAAATTCTTCCTTTCTGAAAGATAACTTTACTTCAAAAGTATTTTTTAATGAGAAAGTCAGTGAAAATTTAAAAAGTATTGAAGGAAAAAGCCTAAGATTATATGAAACTTATCATTTAGACAACAACCAAAATTATTTGCTTAGTTAACTGCAAAAGATAACTTACAATATCACAAATGTCTAATTTCCGTATATTCGAGTTAAATAAGTACATTGTCAGGTAACCCTGGTAAGTCTGTTTGATGAATTGTGCTTAATGAAATCAAATACATTTGATTTCAATTTTCTACTTGTGTTAAAAGTCTACTTGACATCTGTCATCGTCAATACTTAATGTAGCCACCGATTTCTCTTCTATAATAACACATTAATTCTACTTCAGTGCTGATGAGATTGAGGATTTTGGCTATCTATAAATAATTGATGTGCTTTATTACTCCACAGTTATCCCAAAACACACCTATAATTGTATGAGAAGACAACTATCCACAATGTTTCAACATTTTTATTCCATGACTTTTGATAGACAAGGATCTCATTTTTCTGACTATAATTAGACTTTTTTTTGCAACTAGGTTTCATGATGTTGCCTGGGGTAGTTTCAAACCCATGGACTCAAGTGATCCCTAGCCTCAGCCTCCCAGGTAGCTGGGATTAAAGGCATGTGCTACCACGCCCGGCGTATAATTAGAAATTTGAAAAAATATTTTTAAAAGATAAAAAACATGATTAAATACTGAATTACATAAAAAGGTATCATCATTTCTGAAATTCTGAATATCTACTGAGATATTCTGCAACATAACATTCATGTACCAATTCAATAACTCAGGTATTGTGTATTTCACTACCTTATTTCCAAGAAATTCTCGGCATAAGTTACATTAACAAGACTGAGAACACGTCCAACTTTCTAATTCTCAAATACATCTATGTAATGTAACTCCTAAGATCATGAACAGTGACAACATGAAGACTTGAACAAGCAATGATATTCTCATTTCTTGTTTCTCCTTTCATACTCCAATTTCACTTGAAAGCATTACACTGAGGAGTTTCAAGAGCTCTCTCTTTCATTCCTCTATTTAACATTAGCATTCCAGATGCTACCATATTATATCTGTAATAGTGATTGCTCCCACAGCATTTTTGATTATAAACACATACTAAACAAGAAACTAAGTCAAGATGATTAGTCATTTTTAAAAGTTCTCAACAGGCTAAAAACAAATATTTTGATTACTTTTATAAGCAGAGAATTGAAACTTAACCAAAATGAAAAAAAAACAAGCACTGAATAAGGACACATTAATTTTTAGTTTATTACTGCTTAAGAATAGTTATTCCATGATAACTGCATTTGTCATTACATAAGCATCATTTTTTTACTTTTGTCCAAACTATGGGAGGTATACAGGAAACAAAAGAAATATGCGCTTTATGCCATTATTACTTAAGGGAACTGAAAGAGATAAAAAGAGGTCATGAGAAGCAGTCTCTGTCATACCCGGGGAAACTTGAAAATAAGCCCATTCGTTCTGTCAATCCTGCTTTGTAGGGGAAAGATGTTTAAAGTAAAAAGCTCCAGGTGAGTTTAAGTGTTTTTTTTTTTTTAATGGCAATAGTACAACTGCAAGAAAATCTTGATGAGTTAAGAAACACAAAAGAACATTTTAATTCTATCTTAATTTTTCATAACAAATTTGAACCCTATAACTAGCATACCCTGAGAACACTTACTGTATTCCTGAAGATTCAGTTCTTTCACTGCATGAATGTCACTAAGCTGGGCAATTCGAGCCTGGACTTTGGTTCTACCTTCACGACCTGTCATGTCAATTTTTTCAATCATTTGCTGCTGTTTATCAATCCAATATAACCAGTTTTCAAACACAGTCAGTCCAACTGGCTGCAAAATGTTGGAGTCTTCTAAAACTATCCGATTGGCACCTTGGAAAACAGAACATTCAAGAGACATGATTCAATGATTATTTACTGAATACCAGTCAGATTGTTAAAATGCTGTAAAAGGAAAGTGGATAAGCTTTCAATCACAGAACTTAAAAACCACTCGAAGATACACACACACACACACACACACACACACCATAAAACAGGTAACAGAGCAATCAGGTATAATAATCAAGAGCAAAAGTGTCAACACAAAAGAATACCAAGTTCACAGAAATGCAGAAAGTACTGAGAGCAGTTTTCAAATGCTCAGAGTACATCTTTAAAATTAAATGTTATAGAAAGTTCTTACATAAAACAAAAGTTGTTTTTCTCAGGATGCAGCAGAGGGGATGAGTACAGAGATCCACTTAGAGGAGCCATCTTGTGGCATCTATGATGAACAACTCTATCCTCACCTGGCTACTCAGAATGAGGAAAAATTGCTAACTCAGGTTACCTGGCTCAAGGCTCACCTCAAAGAAAGAATTCTTCCTGAAACATCTCCCACAGAGTCAAGCACACCCTGCTGCTAAATGTTAACAAAGTTCTTTCACAGTTCTGAAACCTATATCCCCAATTCCCATCCCTACAGTTTCTCCCTCAAAGCGGAAAAAATACATTCCCTCCTCCTCATAACACTACTTCAAATATTTGGAAAACATTTTTATGATCAGTACATAATGATTTCAAAGAAAGGCAATAGCTTATATTCTAGAAATATGAGGGAAAGTTCCAAGACACCTCCCCAAATTATAAGAATACAGCATGCCATTTTGCTTTTTTGTTATAGAGACTAGGTCTCACTATGTTGCCTGGGGAACTGCAGACTCACTTTGCCTGGAGTACCACGGACTCAAGCAATTCCCAGTCTCAGCCTTCCAGGTAGCTGGGATTACAGGCATGCGCTACCAAGCCAAGCTATTTTTTGAGACTAGGTCTCGCTATGTTGTCCCAGGCGGGTCTCGAACCCGCGGACTCCAACGATTCCTAGTCTTGGCCTCCCTCATTGGGCTGGAATTAAAGGCGTGCGCCACCTCGCCTGGCCTAGCATCCAGTTTTTATCTTCACTCAGAAGATCAGAAGATATCCCTATGGGAAAAACAAATCAACACTAGCCAAACAAAAAAATCCTAAGTATCTAAGAGTCACCTAAGTCACCATTATAAAACAAGCATTTCTCCAGAAGAATTCTACAACTTCAAAAGCAGCAGCAACGCTTACATATGAACTTAAAAATTGTGATATAACTATGCTGGGTGGATAGGAGAGTTTATGTGGGTATTTTGTGGCTATATAGTTTAAGGTAGTAAAATCTATCTCCATCAAAGAAAATCAACTTGCAATATCTAAAATTGAAAGAAAAAAAATTAAGAAATGGATGTTCAAAGCATGTTACTTTAAAAGAGCTGAATGTGAAAGCCTGAGATTGGGAACAAAACAAGGAATGAGAGCAATATACTTTCTTCAATAAGTAAACCATTTGATTCCAGATTTTACTTTAATGAAAATTAAAAAACTAAAAATAAACCTACCATGTGATATAAGCAAGTCTATCCCTAAGAACCTAGGGAAAAAACACAGAACACGAATCGGAGATACATGTACTCCTATATTCATGCCAGTCCTATTTACAATAGCCAAGTTATGGAAACAACCAAAGTGCTCAAGGACACAGATGAATGTCTGTAAGATGGAGGGTGTACGCATCTGTTCGTTTGTCTGTCAATCGATCAGAATACTACTCAACTATAAAAGAAAGAGCAACTCTTGTCATCTGTGACAACATGGATAGAACTGAAGAGGGTGATGCTAGGCAAAATAAGCCAGAAGGAGAAAGCCAAATACTGAATGGTCTCACTGATACGTGGAATACAGAAAAACAAAACAAAGAGGTAGTGAAAATCAACCAATAACAAACCCTTGACATCTAATTGCAAAACTGAGGCAATCAAGAAGGGAAAGGTAACAGAGTGGCAAGTGGGGAGGAAAAGGGTCAGTGAAATATGGTGAAGTATCATTGGGGCACTGGTGGCAGACATGGTATGAAAATATACACTTAACAGAGATTAAAACCTAAAATCAACAAACCAAATACACGATGTAAACCAACCTTACCTCAATAAACATAATTAAAAAAATAAATACAAACATTGTCCAGAAAAATTAAACAGTAATAAGCATGATTATGGTAATCAATTGGCCTTCAGTGGACAATGGGAAGGGGGAGGGAAAGAGACATGAAGAATGTCATAATGTTTCTGCAGGACCCCAGACATGATCTACTTTGAGGCAGTGATAAAAAAAAAAAGTTAAGCAAAACACTGGAACCAACAGTGGAAAGACATGCTTATCCAACAAACTAAGCATGTACTAACTGTAATCCATCATAAACAGTCCTATGGGAGGCTAAAAATATGAAATAGAAAAAATTCATGGGAAAAAAAGTGCAAAATTTTCTGTGAATACATAAGTAAAAAATCCACCAACATTCTAGTACACTAACATAACTATATTAAAAGAGAAAAGGAAACCTTTCTTTTCATTATGCCAATATAACCTGATGGCAAAACAAATAGGAAAAAAAATAAGTTACAGGGTAGTCTTTCTCATGAATACAGATTCAAACATCTTAAACATTAGAAGTCAAATTCAGCAATATATCAAAAAGATAATATAACATGCCAAATCTGATTTATCGTAGCAAACAAGGAACAGAAGGGAACTACCTTAATCTGGTAAAAAGTTATCTATAGAAAAACCTTAGCAAACATAATACCTATGCATGAAGTCATGAGTTTCAAAATCAAGAAAAACAAAAGACAACACACATAAATACAAAGAGTCTTTTATTAAACACTGCATTGGGGGTCCTAGTGCAATGAAACCAGGGAAAGGAACTAGAAAAGAAAAAACAAGATTGATTATTTTCAGACAACTGATTCTGGAATGTAGAAACTACAGATAATTTAGCAAAGCCCCTGCGTATAAGCTCAATATACCAGAGGAGAGAGGAAAAAAGAAATCTCTTTTCTATATTCCAGTCATAGTGAGACAGATAATAAAATATTTGACTTACCACTGTTTATGATTAACATTCGAAAGCATCAAATACCAAGACTAACACTAATGAATGATGGGTAAGACCTCTAGAAAACTATGAAACACTGAGGAAAATTAAAGTTCTTAATCAACAGAAGACTCTGCCATGCTCAGGTTTGAAGATCTAAGATGATAAAGATTTCTGCATACTAACCTAGAAATTCACAGTAAACCCAGAGTACATTTGCCCTTTTTGGTGTAAACTCAGAAACAGGTTCTAAAATATATATGTAATCTCAAAGAGTCAACAATTGCCATGGTAATCCTGAAGAAATATTAAAAACATACACCGCTAGATAAATTTGTTATAATGATTTAAAGGCAGTAAAATATCAAGCAAACAAAGTGCTGGAGGGAACCTTAGAGTCCAGAAACATACTCTCACAGTCACTTTATTTATAATCCAGAAGGGATTAGAGAACAGTGGGAAAAGCATAGATAGTTTTTTCAAAAATGACGATGGGGAAAAAAATTATTTTAACTCTTGACTCACATGATATTAGGGAAAAAAATACAAAATGGTATAACACTTTTCAGTGTGCAAAAATTTCTTAAATAGCACATAAAAGAAATGAGCCAGAAAGAAAAAGAGAAATGTTGGATGGTCTCACTTATATAAGGGATATAGGGAAAATAAACAAATGGACAAGAATAATTTAGAACTGTCAACACTGAAGCATAGAGAAAGAGGTGAAAGAAGAGAAAAATTGGGAGAGGGATGGAAACAAGAGATTAAGATAGCTCACAGGTGTTAAGTGGTAGGAGAACCTCAGGGTAAACAATGATGCAAAAAATATAAATATATGTACAATCAGCTAAAAAAATATTTTAAAAGTGAAAAATTATTTTAAAATGTGAAAATACATGGCACTATGATAAAATAAAATAAATCAAATAAATTAAATAATAAATAATAACAGTAAAAAGAAAAAAGAACCTAAAAGGCAGTAATCATAAAAGAAAAATTAATAAACTGCATGCACTAAAATAATTTCTTTTTCATCTGAAGATGCCAATGGGGTTATACAGTAGAGCATAAATTGGAAAAGAATCATGTAATATTTATTTCTTTATAGAGAAACGTATGATGAAATGAAAATTAAATCTCTAATCCTACCAATACCACTTGGTAAACTTTTTTATCATATTCAATAGGAAACAACAAACTGCCTGGTGTGGTGGCGCACACCTGTTAAGCCAAGAGCTGGGAGGCAAGAGGCCAGGGATTGCTTGAATTTGACATTATGAGACTACCCCGGGCAACACAGCAAGACCTGGTCTCAAAAAAGCAGCCAGGCACTGTGGGGGGTGCCTGTAATCCCAGCTACCTGGGAGACTGAGGCTGGGGATCACTTGAGTTCAGGGGATAGGGACTACCCTGGGCAACAGAGCTAGACCTGGTGTCAAAAAAAAAAAAAAAAAGGAACCAGCAAAACAAATTTATTATAAAGCTATACCTTTAAAACTACTGGATTAACAAGAATCTAGAAGTTTAACAATGCCAAACACTGTAGAGAAGCAATTTTCACATACTTGTGGTGGAGATTTTAAATTGATATAATCATTTGGAGAAGAATCTGGATGTATCTACTGAAGCTGAATATACTACATACTATATAGTACTACACTACACTACTATACTAGTGTAATTCCACTGCTAGATTTAGGCCATAAAGAAACGTTCAAATGTAAGCTAATAATCATGCAGCATTGCTCTTTTTTTTTTTTTTTTTTTTTTTTTTTTTTTTTTTTTTTTTTTTTTTTTTTTTTTTTTTTTTTTTTTTTTTTTTTTTTTTTGAGACTAGGTCTTGCTATTTTTATTTTTGCCTGTGGAACTGCAGGCTCACGTTGTCCGGGGTACCACGGACTCAAGCAATCCCCAGCCTCAGCTTCGCCCACATCCAGGAAACTGGGAAGTTATCAGAAAGCAGAGGCAGTAATCTTACTGATGGTTGAAGACAATGTGCTCCCCATTGATGCTATAACAGAGAAATTATAGAATGGTTGAAATGGTAGAACTTATAGAATGACTGTAAAGAAACATATACCAAAATAATACAATGAGAGGAAAATACAAATGCTAGTGATAAGTCATCTCAAACTAGGAAACACATTTTTTGAGTACCTGAAAGATCACTGCTTTCAATTCGTCGGAGATCTGAATCAGCCCAAAAAAGCTTGCCCAATCTGCTATCAAGGGCTAAAGCAACAGGTTTACTTAAGCCACTAAAAAAGAGGACCTCCCGTTCTGTTCCATCCAAAGCAGCCCGTTCAATTTTTGGAGACCTTTCTTGAAGATTGGTAAAATACATATACCTGAAGAAAAAAGAGGGACAAAATAAGAAAATCAGCAAAATGAGGGTATTTTTGTAGATTAAGATATGAGGCAGCATAAACAATCTTTAAATATCTTAGAATACGCTATTTTAAATGTCACAGGATACTTTGTTTTGCTTTTTTTGGAGACTAGGTCTCGCTATGTTGCCCAGGGTACTGCAGACTCAAGTGATCCCCAGCCTCAGTCTCCCAGGTAGCTGGGATTACAGGCGACCACCACTGCGCCCTGCTGTTTTTTCGAGACCAGGTCTCGCTATGTGCCCAGGATAGTCTTGAACCCATGAACTCAAAGAGATTCCAAACCTCTTGCCTCCCAGCGTTTGAACAGGCACACGCTACAACACCCAGCTTGTCACAGGATACTTTCAATAACAATAACAGAGGGCACAGAGAAGTCCTTGGGGAGCTAAGGCTTATGTATTATTAAAACAAAGGCATTGGTCTGCCTATGCCTTTGGTATAATACAAATAAAAAGTTAAATAAAAGAGCAGTAACCAAAGAGACAAAGACATAAAATCTTAAATTCCTTCTCAAAGTAATCCCTTTCATAGCTAAAAATAAGTCATATGAATTCTTATATTTAACTTTCAGTGTTTATCTCTTCTAACTTTGAAATAAATAATTCAACCCTCCAGAATTCCTTATCATTCATTCAAATGCAAATACATACTATGCATTAAATGCAAATTTCTATAGTAATTGAAAGAAGACATTAGTTCTTGTCAAGACAAAACCTAAAGTTTACTGGGAAATATAAATTGTAAAAACAATTATAAGGGGAACTGGGAAGGACTCTATACCTGGAGGCAGTCACAGAGTGCTGGGGAAATCACATTTGGCAGCGGGCAGGGCAGATTTAGGAAAGCTTCAAAGAGGATGTGGCAGTTCAAATGGTCAAATTTAGAATTAAAGCAAGAGTGACTAAGAAGTAAATTCTTGACAGTAAAATCATTGAAAGTACATGCAAAGAGGTTAAGAAAATTTACAGGCAGCTAGATAGAGAACATCTATCCCTCCCCCGCCCACCCTCCCCACTAGAGCCCAGAACACTTACAAGGTATTAAGTAATGAGTTGAAAAGGGTAAGGGTCTCAGATGCCAAAATATTTGAATGTCACATTAATAACATACCCTTTCTCTGGGTTTACCACAATGGCTCGAGGTCTGTCTTGTTCTCCTTTTAGGACCACTCCAATTGACCTCCCATCTAATCGTGTTACATTAATGACATTAGTGGCCTCACAAGTCCAGTAGATGTATCGGCTGTAAATATCAATGCTGAGATCATAGGGCTGTATTTCTAGGTTCTGGTTTGGTACAGAGCTCACAACCACAGTAAGGCCCTACAGAAAGACAAACACACACAGAGAGAGTATTAGATTCCAAGCCAGACAACCTTGAGGCAATCCCTGGCAATGCTTATGCTTAATTAGGTGGTCACACACCTGAGAACACTCTTCAGTCTCAAGGGACATTTCTTAACATTTTCTTTATGAAGTAATGTGCTTCTTTGTGTTAACATGCATTTCAAATGTTCCCTTTGATTATTTATGACATGGGGTGAAACAAAGAGCTGAAGCCGTGTTATTTGTGCTAATAACCACCTGAATGTGACAACTCTCTCGTGTAACCTAGAGACAACTGTGGCTAGACCAATAACCCTGTAAGAGCTCAGCACAATGGTCCTCAACCAAGGCCAATTCTGTATTTGCAAAAGCCTCTAGCAGGGGTATCTGGCAATGTCTGGAGACATTTTTAATTGTTATACCTACGGGCACAAAACTGATCAAGTGGATAGAGGCCGGGGTTGCTGCTAAACACCCTATGGATCAGACCCCCCCCACAACAAAGAATTACCTAGTCCAAAAAATGTCAGCAGTACCAAAACTGAGAAACTGTTCCAGAGACAACAGCAATTAGTCAAGACTACAAACTAACTCTATCCATCATGGCTTTCTCTAAACCTCAAATCCTCCAAAAAAGAATTGTTTTTTGCAAAGCCAAGCAAAACAAAGTCTGTATCCATCTAGTCTCTCTGAATAAATTATATTTTATTTATTACTCAGCATCTCTGAAGTAAACGTGTCTTAATGAGATTAACTCATTTATTTGCTGTGTCCTTGGCTATATAATTAGAGCTAAAATTTCTATCTACTAGTTATCAACTTATTAATCCTGGTCTACAAAGTATATGGTACATCTGCAATAGACCTCTTTTTTTTACAGTCTTAAAATAAGGGGATACTTTTTGTTTATTTTAATTACTTTTTTAATTAAATAATTTATTTATATATAAATTTCACAACTTTGTGATCTCTGGGGCTCAAACCCCCACCCTGACTGTTCCCACCCTGTCACAGGCCCTGCCCCCAAGTTGTGTACTTTAATTTGGTTGTTAGCTTGTTTTGACTTTTCTTCATGGCTTTTTGTTAATCTTTCCCATGTCCCATATAGTAATGAAACCATTTGGTTTCTGCCTTTTTCGTTTTGACTTGTTTCTGCTAATATGATTTCTTCTAAGTTTCTGCTAATATGATTTCTTCCATGTTATCAAATCATCAAATTTGTCATTTTTAATTGATGAGTAATATTCCATTGTGTATATATACCACATCTTTTTCATTCAGTCATCTGTTTTGGGACATTTTGGCTACTTCCATGTCCTTGCAATTATAAATAGTGCTGCAGTAAACACCCAAGCACAGGTATCACTTTGTACAAGCTTTGAGGTCTCCTTTGGGTAGATTCCCAAGACAGCAATTGCTGGGTCAAATGGCAGTTCCATTTTCATTAATTTGAGGGCCCACCACACAGCTTTCCATAGAGGCTGGACCAGTTTACATCCCACCAGCAGTGTAAGAGTGTTCCCTTTTCTCCACATCCTCGCCAGCACTTGTTGTTGCCCGTTTTTTGGATGTGGGCCATTCTTACTGGTGTAAGGTGGTATCTCACTATGGTTTTCATTTCCCTGATTGCTAGTGATGTTAAACAATTTTCCATGTGCCTCTTTGGAGAAGCATCTTTTTAATTCTTCTCTCTACTTTTTAACTGTGTTTTTCACTTTGTTTTTAAGTTGTGTGAGTTCTTTGTTTATCTTTGTTTGCAATAGACCTCTTTTTAACTATACCCCTAAATGGTCTCTTAGTAGCTCTAAATACATTTCATGAGATAAAATATATTAAAAATTAGTAATCTAAACTCCCTACATTTTAATACATCCAAAATCCAACTTAATATCACACTATTAGGAAGATAACAAATAACTATTCAAAGTAATCCCAGACTAGTACTTCATGGTCACAGACAGAAAGTAAAGAAGTATGTAGAGTATAACAAACCATGACTCAAATGCAGCATAGGTAAGGCTCTTTCCATCCCATAGTTCCCAAATAATATTCTCCCCACAAAATCATTAATGATAATATATCCCAGATGTTTTTAATTTTATTGAGCTTGCTTTGTATGTTTCTATTCTTCGAACCTTTTAAATAGTAGTTAACTAGCAATCTAAGTATTAGTGAATTCTGACAATAGACTAGACAATGGACTATGCGCTTCATATTCCCTTCAGCTAAAAGCTCTTAAGAATATCCTAAGAATGACTTATCTGAGCTGAGCCTCAGGGTCCATGTGATTTTAAAACTTTCACTATTTCATGTAAATGAACCATAACAAACAAAAATTTATAAAATGAGTATGGTGGCAGTGACAATAAAAAACAGTAAGTGCATATAAGGTATCCCAAGACAGTTCATATGATACAGCATGATCAAACAATTGTTTCTCATTAGAAAGAGAAAAAAATTGCAAGCACCTCCACTTCCTTCCATCATGCAGAGTCAACTCTTAAATTAAACAGGATGGTAGGTCACTTTAGTTACTAGGCAGAAAGAAATGGGTCTTGTACTGAGTCCTGAATTACCTGGCTGCCATCTTCTTGTGCTTTTCGGATCATGTTTTGCCGTGAATCAATCCAATAGAGTTGTTTGTCCAGTGGGTCATAGTCGATGGCCCGGACATTACGAAGGCTATGGATAGGAAGGATGATGTCAGGGCTCTGCTGTTCATCAATCACCATGCGGTTGATGGCACTCTTCTGACTGAAGAGCAGGAAAGTAGTTGGAGCTTAAAGAAAAAAGTGCAAATCTGAAATAGATTTGATAAACCAGTGGACTATAGTTCATACGAAACAGATATAAGATATTGAAGAGGTAAGGCTGAAGACAAAGCCTTTGACATACCTCTAAAAAAAATTTCAAGGTAACACTAATCAGGACTCTCATTACCAAATCACTTATGAATTTATCCAACGATACAGCCACCTAAACAATTTATCTCCATCCCATAGTGGTATTGTAGGAGACTCAATTTCAGTAAACACTTGATAAGATAAGCAAAATATTCCTTTTCTACCATGTGGCTAATCCTACTCCTCCATAACAGGAAGCCAGGACTCCACAAGTCAAAACAAAGACTAGAAGACTGAAATAGTCTAAAGTCTCTCACTACCTAGTCATTGATCTTAATTAAATCACTGACCTCTTTGGGTTAAAGTTTACAGAACTCTAAAATAAGATTGTAACTATTTTGTTCTATTCATCAGATTGCTATAAAAATTTTATAACCTGTGAAAATATTTTAAAAACTGTAAGGCTTTAACAATTCTATATAAATATAACATAAAAATGTGTATTCTTATCAAGTAATAGAGTAATAAACTTGATACTAATAGGAATTAAACTAATCCTCTGTATTGCAGATACAGGCATTATTTTGTACCATGTGTATGTGATGGCTATAGGGAGAAGGACCTCTACAAATCACACACACAAAATAATGCTTTATACTCATTATCTCTAATCCTCAGAATATACCCTATATTTTTATATAAATGTTTCTTCTCTGATGTTAAGTTAATTCTCTGAGTTTATGAAATAAAGGAATACAATAGAGGCAATATTTCCCTTTTGCAGGGACTAGGCCTCTGATAACTACAGTCACCTTTTATAAGAGAACAGTGTCTAGAAAACACCAGCATTTGATAGTCTAATAGCATTCAAAGTGTAATAGCATTCTGAAACGCTATTAAAATATACATATATATTCTATAATGCTAATCTATTCTCTTGTTGCTCAGTCATCACTTTAGGACAGTAAAATTTTATGCTTCTCAGGGACAGAAACAAAAATGGCCAAGTTACAACTTCTTGCTATATCTCCCACTAAACCCCATTCCTCACAGCTCAGTTTGTGGTTCCCTGGTTTACCTTACATTTACATCCAAATGTAAACTGACTTAAATTCCAGAGAAATTTATTGTCACTTACAAAGAAATCCGATTATTTCAACCCAAAAATTCTGCTTAAGTAAGTTCTTCATTGTCCAAAAGCCCACGCCTAACTTAGATCTAGAAATTATTCCACCAGAACCTGGAGCCATCACAAACTGACTTAACTTTTAGCAATTTTAAGGAGAACTGTGCCTTAATTAAGATGAATACAGAGTAACTAACAAGCCTCCAACCTTTTGGGGGAGGGTGTTGTGGGGGGTAGTACTTTCCTATAAATCAGGAAACACAGGACTTTAAATTCTAAACTTTCAATAGAATAAGCATGAGTTTTCCTAAGATATATAGAGAAAGAAAGAAAAGAAAGACCCCAGAATTTTTATTGCCAACTTCTTGTACCTGAGAATTGATCAAATATATATTTAGCTCCAGGTATATTTTACAGGGTACTTTTCTTTTTGAGTCATTCTAATCTTCTGTAAGATTCCACAATTAGATGTGAATATTGTTCTAGAAAAATGTGGGTTAAGGCAAAGGCAAATGTGGCTCCAAAGAAATGCTTGCTTCAAAAAGTCTATGAATAATATTAACTACAATTAACTGGCCCCATATTTCTAATAAGCCACGGATGTTTTATTTACAAGTTTAAAGTCATAAAGAATATGCAACTTTATAAGCCCAAGTTCATCCAATTCAATTTATGTAAGCATACTCTCATCTTCTGCAAAATGATAAGCATCTCATGCTTTTTAAAAATATGATCCTGTCACACTGTCTGAGTCTAGCTTCTCACAGTGAAGTCACATGCAGAAGTTGAAGAATGAAGAATAAAGAGGATGGCACTCTTCAGCTCTCTTTTGAAGGCACAAATGCACACCTGCAGATTAAAAGCAAGCATTGCTCTTGTGTACAAGCAGCATGAACAAGGCTATACCCACCACAGTGACTGTACCATCTGTGCACTGTGCCAAGGGTAAGTCAGTTCTCAAGTCCAGTTCACACTTTATTAGCCAAGTCAGGTACTTTGGGCTGCATCTGCATAGATGCTACAAGAAATTACACTTGGCTTCCTGTTTCCTCTCAGATTTAATCTCTTTATTCATTCTGTCCCAGTCACTGGTCACTTAGGTGTTCCCCTAACATGCCAGACAGGTTTCTCCCAAGGCTTTTTACTTTGCTGCCCCTTTTGCTCTTTTGCTTAATAGACCTTCTCTCAGATACCCACAATTCATCTTCTTACCTCCTTCAGTCAACTCTTTCTGTAAAGACTTTCTTCCCTAATTTTTCATGCCAATATTCCCGCTTAACACTTATCTCTAACTCAAGATATAATTTGCTTTTTTATCTGGCTCAGAGGAATGTGAGTTCCAGTGGGGGAAGGCAGAGGTTTGTCTATTTTATCCACTACTATATTTACCACAGGCTCAAATAATGCCCAGTATATATGTGCTCAGTAAGTATTCAATGAAAGAATAAACAAATACAGAAAGAAGTGTTAAATGATAATTAAAGAGAAAGTTATAGTCATGATTTTAAAAGAAAATAAATTTCAGAATAAAGGGAGGAAAACATTTATTTAGAATCAACCACTAAGACATCTCTCTTACTAGATTTATTTAATCCCCCAATTATTACCTTCATTTTCCAGATGAACAAACTGAGGTTCAAAAAGGTTTATAGTAATTTTCCCCAAGGTCACAAAGTTGTTGAATGGAATAGCAGATGTGCTTTTCCAAATCCTGCCCTGTTTCTTCCTTCTTTTATTTAATAATAATTTCTTGAAATTTACTAAGCATTATTCTAGGCACCTCAAATATATCAGTAAAGAAAACAAGAAAAAAAAAAAGAAGCTGCTGCTTCCTGAAGTTTCTACTCCAACAGAAGATAAACAATAAGCATAATGAGGAGATTCAGTATGTAAATTTAGTATGTAAAAAGAAACCAGTGGTGTATGTAAATTATATAGTATATCAAAGGGGAGGGGGGTAAGATACTGGTATGAGACACTAACAATGCTAAAAAGAGTAGAAGGATCATTAGCAATTTAAAACAGGGTAAACCAGGTCTCACTGTGAAGGGCACAATTAAGCAAAGACTTGAAGGAGTCTACTCATGCAAGTATTTGCAAGAAGAACATTCCAAGCTAAGGAAGGAAGCATTACAACAGTCCTGAGGTTAGAGTAACTGGCATGTTTGAAAACAACAATGAGGCTAGTGTGACTGTCAAAGAGAATTACAGAGAGAACAGTGAAAGCTTAAATAAGCTAAGCAAAAGGGAGGAGGTGAGAGGGTGAGATCATATGGGAACCTGTATGCCATTATAAGAACAAGGTTTTTACTCTGAGAACTAGGCAGCCACTGTAAGCTCATAGTTGGAGACACAGGTCAATGAGTATAAATTAACGTTAGATAACTTCTTAACTTTGTATTAAACTTCCATAATCTGCCTTGAACTCTAACACAACTCTACACAAATATTAAATAATACTCATTATAAAGCGAGCACACAATAATAGAAAGCTCCCAGAAGCAGTGCTGATCTATCCTCAAGAAGGTCACCAAAGACAAGTATTAGACTAGGCACTGATTTCTTATGGCCTTCACTCACCAACTAATACGTGAATATGGACAACTGAAACAATGACCTTAAAAATGTCTTTTCATTTTCTTCTTGCCTTTATCAGTTATTACCCCTCTTTGCTCCTTCTACTCAAAATCAACTTCTTCTAAAGAGTATATATTACTGCCCTTTACTTTCCCCCTTTCACTTTCTTATCTGCTCCAATCTGTCACCATTACTCTCTCCAGGATTACTAATAACCACCTTATCCAAATCTTAATAACTGGAATCCAATATCAGGTCTCACCATCCCTCTCAGCAGTTAAGATAGTACTTTAAAAAAAAAAAAATCTCTTATCTTCTGTGTCCCTCTTCTAGCTTTCTTCTTACCACTCTGGCTGCTACTTTTCCGTGTTCACAGAATATCTCTCAACCAGAATTCCTAAGACTACCCAGACTATTTCTTTCTCTGCATCAGGAGTTGTAAAACTATGATCTACAGTTAAATCTAGTTCACAGGCTGTTTTTGTAATAAAGTTTATTGGTGTTCAGTCACATTTTAGATACTAAGGCTGCTTTCATGCTAAAGTGACAAAGTTGAGGTCTGAGAGACTACAGGACTCACAAAACCTAAATATTTACTCTCTGGTCCTACACAGAAAAATTTTTCTGACATCACTCAATACTTTCTCCCTAAATAATCTCACCAATTTTAAATACATGCCGGCAATTTAAAAATTTCTACCTCTAACCTCATCTCTCTCCTCTGAGTTCTGAAATTCAGCTACCTTATTTAGTACCTATGTATTTAAGATTTCTTTTTTAATTAAATTATTTAATATTCCTATAGGCAAATGTGCCTAAAATTAAAGTTTTTATTTCTTGTTGCAAACTAGTCTTCCTCACTAATTAACTGCTTAAACCAAAAATCTAGAAGTCATCCTTGCTTTCTCCCTCCTCTTCTTCCCCAGATATAACCCATTAACAAGCTTTGCTCATTCTAGTTTCCAAACATAATATGAATCTATTATCTTTTCATCACCACTGTCACCACTCCAGTCCTAGTCTATCACCTGCAAAAGCACAAGACTGACTTCCCTGCTACCAATTTCTCCTCCCCATATATTTTCCAGAGCATTCAAAGCATGTCATATCCGAGTAATTCTCACAGCAACCCTGTAAGAGAGTTACTGTCATTACATATATTTTATAAATGAGAAAAATCAAGGATTAATATGTGGCAGGAAATCCAAATCATTACATTATAAACAAGTTCTTTCTCCCTCATATCTGAGGTCTCATGTCAGAGTAAACTAAATCCTTTCCTGTGTGACTTCTTTCCTATACTTTCAAGCATGTTACAGAATAATTTCAATAGTTAATTATATCTAATATCCTCTAGCAGTTCTGTTACTTTTTACCCAAGTGAGCCACATCTACTTCTCTCCCATAAATCTGTTCTTACTGACCTAATTCTTTATTTTTTATGCTACTGATCAATTTGTTCTCATTTATCTTCTAAGTCATGGGGTTTCATATACACCTTAGTCATAAGCTAGATTTCTCCAACCCAGCAATGCTTTTCTTACATACCAAGTTTCATTTCTAGCACAAATGTGTATTTAGCACAGATTACTACTAACAGTTAAAAATTAGTTTCATTTCTAGCACAAATGTGTATTTAGCACGGATTACTACTAACAGTTAAAAATTAGGAGATACTCCAGGCAGAAAAAAAAAATTGGATTTATGACAGAATGGAAAGATTGAGCAACATCAGCTAGAATTAAGTAGTTACCACCCACTATGATCAACTTATGTGCTCTCTAATTTCCTACTTATTGACTATTGTTTTATATTTGGCTAAATTTACTCATATGCCTGGTCTCCTGTACACTTAAATATTTTTGTTTTTCAATCTTCAGTCTATTTGAATAATTTCAAAGAATAAAGAAGTTGTATTTTGGAAATTCTCTTTGCTGTTCTTCTCTACCCATTCCTTGTAATGAAAAATATGAATCAGTATAGAATGCATTTATGCATGCCTCTGCTTCTCTCAAAGAAGCGATGCATATATTGCATTAAAGTTTTGATTCCTGAGAGTATAAGAATTTTTCTATAATATTAACTACCTCTCATCAAACAAGTACAAAAATTTGTACAATTTTTACGTTCAATACTTATCTTTTATTAAACAAACAACCCTGCTCTTTTACAACTTTTTACTCTAAAAAGAACATGAACGATGTTTTCAAAATCCTGTCTTCTAATTCTAGTTTGCTTTGGAGGGAAATTCAGCTTACCACTACAAGTCCTGTTGTCAGCATTAAGAGAGTAGTGAGCAGGGCATCCACAAACAAAACCTCCTACTGGCACAGCCAAGCAGAGGTGGGAGCAGTGCCCATTGCTGGAAGCACACTCATTCCACCCTGCCTGCCGAGAGGAATGAAAGACAAGGATGTCCATCACATAATCCAAATGGCCCTGAATTATCGTGCGGTTTTGGCCACTGGTTTTGTTGGCCCGCTCAATGCTGCGTCGGCTCCAGTCCGTCCAGTAGATGTAATCTTGGTACTGAGTTAAGCCAAAAGGATGAGGCAAGTCATCTGCTATAACTTCACGGTTGAGCCCTATTTTTGGAAAGGAAGTAGACAGGGAAGAAGCAGAGGGATGAAATATGTGAGTATATAAGAGCTTTATTGGTTAAAAACAAAAATAGAAGACATTACATTTGTAAGCATTTTAAAATAGAACAATTCATAAAAAAAGCATTTCTAAAGCTGGAGCAGTCTTTTTGAAATCAATCTATCAACAGTCGGACCCCAAGTCTCGTATCATATTCCTGCTATAAATCACTGAGTTGTTTAAAAGCCTGCAAATGATCAATTTGACTGTGGTCTTATTTTCTCTCCATGAGGGTCTACAGTTCAAGTTTGCTTCTTACTTCCACAAAAAGAAAGTATACACTGCACATTACTGGTTTAAAAAAAAAAAAAAAAAAGTCACTTCAGGGATATCTATGGAGTTAAAATTTCATTACAAATCCAACAATAATGAAATTTCCACATAATATAAAGATAGGAATCCAAGTAACTGGTCCACTAATAATAATTATAAACAGAATGTAATTCCAGACGGGAAGAATCTAGTCATTTCACATGAAGTTTAATTAAGTGTTTAGCCAACAGTGAATAGCAGGCACTGATGTTTACATTAAAGAATAATATGCTATTTGTCTGAATAAAAAGAAGTACTGCTTACCAAGCATATTTGAAGATTCTATTAAGTTGGTGTCCAGGTCTGTCCAATAAAGCCTTCTTTTAGCATAATCAATAGTTAGGCCATTTGCACGCCCCACATTTGGAACTAATGTAGTACGTTCGCTTCCATCCATAGCAGCTCTGTCTATTTTAGGTTTTCCACCCCATTCAGTCCAATACATAAATCTAAATTCAAAACAATGTATATTTAACATTTAACTTTTTTTTTTTAACTTGGGAGAATGGGTTATAATCATGAAGAGTAACAAAGTAAGTCTGAAGAATAAACACATTAGACAGAGTACATTAGTAAAACAAAATCGTGGCTAAAATTTTTTCAATTATTTTGGCATCCTCAACAAAATGTTTTTTTCTCATATCCCAGAAAGGAAGTGAGTCAGTTTTCCTTAGTCTTTCCAAAGAATTTGATCCATTCAAAGCCTAGGATTTGGAAATAAACCAATGATTTTCTTATTGCAGCACTTGTATTTATAGAACTGATACTGCAGAAAGCAAAGGATCTGGTTCAATTCTGAATAAAATATCTATGTATTTCTGAATTCAAGTAATTCAAATTTTTTAGTTTTTAACTTAAACCTACTTTTTGATTTGTGTAATGATCTCTGTCCAAAAACAAGTACAAGAGTATATCAAAGATAAAAATAGCTTTTACATGATGTTAAAAGCTAAGTTCGGAAATTAATTTGGTTCCACAAACTAAGGAAACATTTTAAATATTTAGGAAAATGATTTATCCCTTAATGTATCTGGTTGGGCAGTAAATATTGCAAACTAGAATCTTTGTGAAATTTCAGACTATTTTTTTTGCTTTTATTTTACTATTTTTGAGTTCTCCACTTCAAGTATAGCGCAGCCCTACAGTAAAGGCTTTTTACAGCTGAAGAGTGCACAGTACCAAAAGAAATGTAAACGATTTGTATATTCTAATGTCTTCATACCAGTCACATTCCAGAACTAGACCTAAATCCTTAATAATATGGTCTTTCAACTAAACTAGTAAGGTGCTAAGTTTTGACATACTGAATGCCACATGCCAGCTCTTACCAAATACCTGAGTACACATATTCACTCATCAGCCTGTCAGCAAATGGTTGACTTGATAGCAAAGTATAAATCTGCTTTTCTGAAAATTTAAGTTGGTCTTAGGCTTTGTTTGCATTTGTACCTGTCAGCTGACAGGCACATGCACAAAACAAGAGCCAAAGAACAACAACTGTGAGAGACATTTTACAGTTGCCAGCAGTCGCAGAAACGAGAGTCCTTAGCCCCAACTACTAAATTTATCTAGCTGATAACTAATGCTTAAAGATCACCATAATCCAACCATAACATGTCAGCACAGAAAAACTATCTTTGATAGTCTTGTAACTATATAGCTAATTAGCTAACCATGGAATGAATGTGATTTCAAGGTAACTATTTTAATAAATGGTATGATAAGATATGCTTATGTGTTCACATTAATTTCTTTTAAAAGTGAAATTCTTTGAATTTCAAAATTTTAGTTGCTAACTTTTTAAAACAGTGAATTATGTTCGAAACATCACATACTCTTGAAAACTACACCATATGAACAATTTACAGTTTACTACCTTTTATCACATTTATAATGATCAAATTAACCATCCATTTCAAATTAATGAATATTCTAAAATGAAGTTTTAATGTAGTATCTCTTAGCACACATTATTTCCATGGGTTTATTTTAATAGGTTTGAAATCTGGTATAAATTGGGAAAGAGCACTAACATACAGATTTGATGATATCCTTAATAAAAAAGTTGCTTACTGAGTATAGAAGATTAGTGTTTAATTATTAGTTCATGTTACTGTTTCTTCACCCAATGCTAATAACAACAAAAGTAAAATTTACTAAAATTATTAATTTTACATCCATTGAATTTCATCTAATGTCTTTAAAATGAAAACTAGCTATGACTTAGTTGTTAGTTTTAACAAATATTATTAACTACGCATTTAATTAAATATTTCATTATTAACACTGGTTATTTTATTATTTAATATTATTAAATACCATTTTAGATATCAAAATAGAATCTATAACTAGGCCATGTCAAGGTAGTTGCAAAGAATCCACATATAAAAGCTGTTTACCCTTCTGCAGGGTCCAATGCAAGAGCTCTGGGACTATCTAGGTCTTTCCACACCAAAACTTGTCTGTGTTGCCCATCCAACTTTGACACTTCAATTCGATTTGTTCCAGTGTCTGCCCAGTACAGGTTCTTTCCAAGCCAGTCTACCGCCATGCCTTCTGGATAATCTAAACCGAATTCCACTACATGTTCCAGTGCACTGCCATTCATAAAGGCTCTGCTGATGGTCTGAAAAAAGTAAAATTTAACAACAAAGTTACGTGATACAAAACACCATCCAGAAAGAATGTTTGGTTCAGTTTTTTGTTGGTTGGGAGAATTTGATTGGGAGAGTCAGAGGCATACCACTTCTTAATAAAATTCACAAATATTACAACTACAGAAAAAAAACTGATGTCAACCTCTAACAAATGCAACTGTGACCTCAGATTTATTGTCAATTCAGGGAGATATTTTTGAAATTCTTAAGGATCAAAATTTATGAATTTTCTTTTAAAATGTATTAACAATCAAGTGAAAAGGATGTAACCAGAATATTGCAGACTCTTCACTATTTTCTGAAAGTGCTTGAGAATATGATATGTCACTGTGTCAATCTGAAAAGATGGACCTTCTCTCTTATAAACTGCATATACCAATTATTATATTACCACTGTAGCTTTGAACCCCCTGAAATGTTCAACAATAATTCAAGGCTGTTATTTCTGGTCAAGTAACTTCCCTGAGTTATTTGTGCATATATATATATTTTCTTACTCCTCAGCATAGACCTGAGAGAACAAGCATTATCTTTATTTTCAAAAGAAGGACTTTACAAGGTCACACAATATAATAAAGATTCATTAATTTACTTCACTTTTTTCAATCAATAGATTTTACCAAACACCACAAGAATCCAACTCTAATTCTACCACAAATGATTGCATATTTGACAGAATTTTACAGAAGTTATGTGAAACAAGCCCAAAATAATCTGGAAGAATAAAAGACTCTTCTTCAGAACTCCTGGTCAGAAACTGCCTTCTTATTGATTTGGTATCTTTTCATTATTTATGTTAGGAAAAAGAAAATAAAGGTATGTTATAACTTAAAATTGGCAATTTCTGTTTCAGTCTCCAAACTTTTTAAAAATAAATTAACAGCCACGTTTCTATTAGTCATGTGTGTCTGGTTATGTGCACTTAGTTGTAGAAAATGTTATTTATTTTCAAATGGAACAAAGAACAATATGTCTTGCAACCTAGAACACTCATGGTATCTCATAAGAAAAGCCACTTAATGTACTAAATTGGCCTAGCTCTTTATTCCCTTTAAAAACTGAAGAGTCCTGTTAAGCTCTGCCTACTAGGCAATACAGGAGGTTAATCACAGCATAAAGACCCAGGAGTTGCAGCTCTTCCTACTAAAGTTCCCTGTTTTAATATTCTAATTCTCTTGCTTACCTTAAGTGATATATCAGTCCAGTAAATTCGATTGTCTGTCACATCAAAATCCAAAGCAGAAGCTTCTTTGACACCAGTGAGTGGAATGGCCACATTATTATTGTTAGTTTCCAAAGAAATTCGCCTGATATCTGCCCTCCGAGAAAACAAAAGGAAAGCCTCTGGGACAATGCAGGTCTTCATGTCACTAATGAGTTCAAAGCCAATGGGACAGGCACAGCGAAGGCCCTGAGGTCTGTAGAGGCAAAGATGGCTACATCCTCCATTTTCTTCTGCACAAGGGTTGGAACCTAAAAGATAATTATAAAAAAGGAGCAAGACATATACATATAGACATGATAAACATTTTCACTTTAAAATGATTAAATGTTGGGTTCTTAAAGATCTATTGTCATATTTGCTCCCAAATCTAACTTTCAAATTCTAATCTCACAAACACCCCAAGGATTAATAGGGACTAAAACGTTGGGCATGATGATATGCACCTGTAGTCTCAGCTGTTCGCCTATAATCCTAGCAACTCAATAAGCTAAGGCAAGAGCATCACTTGAGTCCAGGAGCTTCGGGTTATAGTGCACTATGCCAATCAGGTGTCCACACTAAATGGGCATCAGTATGGTGACATGCAAGAAGTAGGGGACCACTAGGTGAGGTGAACCCAACTGAACCAGTTCAGAAGAAAAACATCATATCAAAATTCCCTACCAATCCACTGGGAATAAAAGTATGGCAAAATACTTGCCTTTGTGCCCATAGCAACTTTAAAATACAGTACTCGTGGAACAGGACTGAATTATTGAATGAAAGTGTTTATCCCTTCAATTCAAATTATCTATCTAGAGTACCAGGCCAACAATGAAAATCCCCACTTCTCATTTAGAAAGGGTTAACAGATTTTTATAAGAACCTACACTGATACAAGCTGCTATCTCCTTATTTTCTCATTCCTGGCTTCTACTTCTCAGAGCAGTTTGAAATTACTCACCAATGATTCGATGGACATTTGTGGCCTTGAGGCCCATGAGATCTGGCAGCTGATCAATAATGATTTCCCTCTCTGCACTTCTTTTGTGTACTCTTTCAATGCTACGCCTCTGCCAGTCAGTCCAATAAACATAGTCACCCAACAAAGTAAACCCAAATATGTGAGGAATTTTGTCTTCTACCAGTACTCGTCTTCCAGTGCCATCAGTGTTCATAACCTTCAAGTCAGAGTATAAACAGAAGGAAGAGTAAAAGGTGTGTACTTACTCAATGATAATAAAAACAACAAATTTGACCATTAATCAAAATCCACAAGTACCATCTTAGTTGTTCCTATTACAATACTTTCACAAAATGACAACCATACTGACTAAATGAAAATGATTTCAAGCAAGCAAAACTGTGCTGTCATTATATTTTCACTTCAAAATATCAAAAAACATGTATCTGACTTATAGCTGATGGAAGAGGGGTTACATTAGATGTTTATTTTTTTCATATCAGCTACAAAAGTACTTCCATTAAGTCAGCTGTACAAATCTATATTTAAATAGAAAGTTTAAGTTAGTACCACAGTTAGAAATACTTCATCTGCTATTTTAATTTCCAAAGTTAGTATTTTCTCCTTAAGATTTAGATTTTTTACATTCATTTTCTTTCAAAAGAACATCCTGGATATATTTTATGATGCCCATGTAATAACTAAAAATTATTTTGTTGTTCAAGAGTAAAAGGACTAAGCAGAGAAAAGTCAATTATCTGTTTGCCTATCTAACTAGAATGGGAGCTCCAGAATAGCAGGCACCTTACTTGATTCATGTTTATACCACAGTTAATATTAAGAGCCTAGTATTCAAAAAATATTTAGTACACATAATTTTCAAAAAGCGAAAGATGAAATGAATATATAATTACAAATAAGGTAAAAACAGGAAGGATTACTCTTCTCCATGTCTGCACCCATTCCTAAAAACATCTACACTTTCTTTTAACCTTAAATTTTAGAGTATTTACGTTAAATCTTTTATTTTTTCAGACTACAGAATTTGAGAGTTTCCCATCTGTAGAAAAAATACCCAAATTGAGAACAGGACTAGGGAAGAACTCATACAATGGAACAAAGAACTATGACTAAGAAGGAAATTACATTTTAATGATTACCGTGATTGCTGTAATCACCTCAATACAAAGGTTTTGAATCTATATTTTAAAAGTTAATGACAAACTAAAAATCTCAGTTACATAAATTTTCCAAAAACACCATCTTAAAAATGGAAACAAAAATTTGTTTTTATCCTCATATTGTAAATGAAAGGTGTTCTCCCTAAATTTTAAATTCATGTGAAAATGTATGTCACTAGAGAATGAATTCATTTCTGATTCTCCCTACAAGCAGAGCTCCAAGAAAGAATTTCTGGCCTGAAAACACTGATCAAGGGAAATTTTTTTCACTTATTTAAAGTATTGATTTTATGTGGGAGAAGCTTACATTTACAACTCTGTACCTTTACCTCCATCCAAATATGAGATTACCTATTGACTTTATTTTCTCCTATCCCCCACTTTCCAGTATTAAATCCATCCTCTCCTTTCCAGTATTAAATCCATCCAGAAACTTCAACTTCTTCCTTTCCATAGGGTTCTTCCTTTCTGTCCTTAGCACAATTACCATTTCCTCCAAATAAGAAAGACAGTTTAAAAGCTAAATGGTTCTATGCATAATCAACTCCATCATTCTTACTTTATCACCATATCCCTTGAGTGTGATGTTTCAGCTGTCTTCATCTCTTACTATTCATTTCCTTAACTTTCTACTCAGCTTCCAATCTACGATTCAGTTAATATAATTCTACTAAATATAGCCAATTACTACTTTCTTGTCACAGTTCTTGTGCTCTTTAATCTGTTTCTAACATTTGATATTCTTAACCATCTACGTGAGCTCTACAATCAAAGTCTTACAGCAAAATATGATCATATTTCTTTTTCTATGTTCAGGATTGCTTTTTATCTTTTCATGTCACTGATTCCTCCTCCCCTCTTCCAAACTTGGTTGGATAAAAATTTCCCAAGGTGCCGTGAAATGTTCTACGTAAAATACCCTTCAAAAAGTTCAAGGTTTCTACTAAAATTTTATGTACAAAAACTACAATTGTTTAAAATTCTAATCCAAGGTCTCAACAGTTTCAACTGCAGCATTTTCAACTGTTCTCCCAGAAAATGTACTATTACCACATCTATAACATCTTTTACTTAACCCTGAATATGTTCTTTATTCTTAGGAGTTCATCCTATCAGAGAGAATCTTATACACAGTGCTAAGTATTCTGAATTATAAAACTCTATAAGTATCCTGAATTATAAAACTCTAAAATACTACCTTCTTAATAGCTTAAACATGTCTGATTTGATTTTAATCTCTGGCTTCAATATTATCTTAAATCAATTATCCTGCATTATCCTACATTTAATAAATTAACACTAATTTTGCTGATTACTATGTCCAAATATTGGTCTTATGATTAAAATCTGGTTAATAGCATACACAAGATGCATAATACTGAATTTTTCAGAAGTAAAGCCTAAATTTCTAGTTCAAAAATTATAGGATCAAATCTCCTCTTAAGCTATATTACCCTGTACATTTTTCTTTGTTCATTTTTATATATGAACAACTTAAACAAAAGACATCTGGTTAAATATACATTTGGATAATGGGTTAAGAATGAAAGTGAAAAAATCACAGTGAGAAAAATAGTAAAAGCACAATTCTGAGAGACCCTTTTAGTTTATACAATTCAGCATCTTCCATTAGTAGTTATACTTCATTCTTTGGCTCCTAAAAATCTCTCATGATTAGCAAACAACATTATCACAGAATTAGATAGATCTGGATTTCAAATAAAAACTCTATCAACCCCTGGGATTGCTTAGGCAATTTTTCACAAGCAAAAGTATGCATTACTGAATTTTTTTCTGCATTACTGAATTATTTTAAAATAAAATAAAATGTTAACTACATAGTATAGTATCAGATATGTAATAGATGCTGAATCTGTCTTCTGAAATTATTTTAGTAAAATGCTTATCTTTAAAAATCACATATAGGATGACTACATTTAATTAACTTAAATCACACTGCTTCAAAGTAAAAATACATAAATATAAAAGAAAATGCAGCAATAAAAAAAAAATCAAAACTGATGATGAACCCAATACAAACTTTTCTATATTCTGATAACTAGTAGAAAATGTAGGGCTATTGCTTTATTTCTACTTCCAACCCCATTTTTGTTTGCTTTCACTACTTAGATGTACACTAATCAAAACAGTAAACAGTTTGACAATTAAATTGGCTCTACCAGTCTCTCACTGAGACCACCACTTCTCCATCTCTCCTGAACCAGATCAAAGCACATTAATAAAGATATCTAATGAATACAAATCACCGTAAAAGACATCATGATCAATTGTAATAAGTCTGCTAGATCAAGTATTACAATCTGTTTGGGGGAAGTAAGCTATATTTACATTAAAACAATACAGATACTCTTCTCTAGACTACAACTAACCAGGAAAAACTTCAGGAAACAGTCCAAATCCATCTGAATGAGAAGAATTGTGACAAAGAGGAAAGGATTTTCCAGGACAAAAGAAATAACACATGTTAAGACACAGAGTTAAGGATGTCTGGTTTGACTGCCTTTGAAAGAAATGCTTTGAAGGCAGAGAACACAAAGGGACTTACAGGAGACAGCATCAGGCAGATACCACCCTATGGCAGGTATGAAATTTCAGAATAAGGAAAACTAGAGACAACAAGAAGCTTCTGAAAGCACTTTCTGGAGAGTGACACAACAAAGCTGTATTTCAGAAAGACGTCATTTAGTTCTGTCGCTATGTTCAGATTACACTAAAGATAAATAACTTACTAATGAAATATTTTCAGTTTCTGTGGGATGGTAATGGTTGTTTAAACACCCGTTATCTTAAAGTCCAAAGCCGCGCTTCTTTGGCAAATGTGTATTTTTACAGCAAAACATATCCCCTAAATTGGGATAAAGATTAAAAATAAACACTGTTATATTGCTTTAAGTCAAATCTTCCACCAACCAAATCAACAAAAACTACTTTTCACTTAGAGAACTTTTTGGATTTCAGAACTCCATGTGAAAGACTACAGCTCAGAAATGCTTTGTTGACCTTTATGCCAGTCCCCCTAAAGAAAACTGGGGTTTGTATCAGTGTTAACACTGCTCTAAGCACAAACAAGAGTCTCAGAAAAGCCAAACTAGAAAGAAAAGGTTGGGGGGTGGGGAAGAAAAAAAAAAAAGGAAAGAAAAGGTTTTTAGCATTATCTGGTAAAACACACAAATGTAGTGAAAGTCTTAAGATGGTCATTAAATTAGTAGTGGTCAAGAACTACAAAACCATTCCTGGAAAGTCACAACTAAAGATTTGTAGTTTTATGTAATAGAGCAGCAGTTCCCTTCCAGTTATTCCTTTTTCTCTCATTTTTAAAGAATAAACCAGGGGGCTAAGATTAAAGACATATACATAAAGCTAGATTTATCAGATCTATTTCAAATTAAATAGTGTAATTAAGATCTGCTAAACACTTTCTAAATGTAATTTTAAATGCACTATTTCCATAATGTCTTATCTTTCTGCTCTTAGCACAGTTTTTTACAAGATTGGATCTAGAACAGTGCTATCCAAGAGAAATACAAGTCACAAATGTGAATCATAAAATAATTTTAAATTTTCTAGTAGCCAGACATTAAAAAAAGAAACAGGTGAAAGTAGTTTTAATGATATATTCTGTTAAATTGAATACACCCAAAACATTTTATTTCAACAAGTAATTAATATTAAAAATTGTATTGATGAGACTTTAGGTTGTTTTTTTTTTTTTTTTCATACTAGGTCTCCTTAGAATCTATTTTATACTTCTAACATTTCAATTCACTCTAAGTGTTCTATAGCCAGCCATACGTGGTCACGGGCTATCAAAAAGGATGGAGCCAGATTAGATTTTCATGTTGGTGACGATATACCATATAGCAAAAATAACTTACTCCATTTTTAGATTAGATCTCTGTCCCCTCTCACACCTGTCACCTCGGAATGCCCTAGTTCCATCAAAGTCACAACTAAAGGTCTTTCATTTGGTCTTTTCTTCCTTGTTAGCTTAACTTAATTCAAATATGGATTAAAATTACTTCAAAAAGTGATTTCTAAGCTGGACATGGTGGCGCGTGCCCATAAGCTTCAGCCTATGAAGCAGCTGGGGCTAGGGATCGCGGTTCGAGTCCTGCTCAGGGCAACTTACCGAGACCTAGTCCCAAAAAAATAGCTGGGTGTGGAGGTGCACACCTGTAATCCCAGCTACCTGGAAAACTGAGGCTGGGGCTTGCTTGAGTCTGTGGTACCCCAGGCAACGTGAGCCTGCAGTTCCATGGGCAAAAATAGTGAGACCCAGTCTCAAAAAAAAAAAAAAGTGATTTCTGATTTAAAAAATTTAATGGTTTACTCTTTAAAATCTTAAAATACATTTGAAAGTTTAAACCTCAAAGTATGTTCCTAGCAAGATTTAGGGTTTCTTTTTAATTAGTTGATTGCACATGGATGTATTTTTTACATCATTGGCTGAGATTTGTAAAGGCAAGGACAAATGCCTGACTCTTATTTCTTTCAGGTTATCCAAGAAACAAGTATTAAGACCAAGTTACTAATAGAGAATCTTCTCTGCCTGCCATCTACTTGACCACTCCCCTTAAGAGCATTTTATATTGATCATGTGCTGATGATGGCTAAAGCTATGTGGTTCATGAGGATCTTTACTGATTAGGTCTTTCAAAAAGAGAAGGAAAGATAACGAGAAGGTCCACAGACACCTGGATAGTAATATGACTGTTACTAACGTTTCTATCATTTCTTTTGCTGATATGATGTGAAAGCAATATAAAATTCTCTTTATGAATCAAAAAAAATTCCCTGAGAAGGCAAAGGATCAACAGCTTAAACAAATTCTGGATGTGAGACTTTTACATCTGAAGAACCATACAGTTCCCTTTATACTGAGCCCAATGATTTCTTTTGAAAATATGTTTATTTCAACTACTTTGACAGAGCTGAGAAAAACACCTGCAAAAGTTTCTACCCTAAATATTTCTCTTCACCAGCAACATTTTCTACTGGATGAAAGCAATAAAGTGAAGCAAAAACACAGTTCTGTCTCAAGAATATCAGTATTATCTCTCTCATATTCAACAAGTAGCAGTTTTAGATAGGTTACACGGGGTTTTAAATATGGTCTTAAGCCCCTTATGTTGAAAAAACAACAGAAATCCTGGTGAAAGCTTGCTTGTATCTTTTGAATCCAGAACAAATAAACTATTTTAGGTGATTCCAAAAGATTATCCTTAAGCTTTCAAAGTTGAGCCAACACTAATTAAGTCTTCTGGCAACTCTTAGGGATGTGCTTCACTGTATTACCTCAGAGTGGTTTAATTAGTTAAACTGAAATTAGACTTCTGTCACTTCTAAGATCTACCTCCAAACCAGAGTCTCCAGTGGTTTTAGCAGCTACAACCACACAGTGGTATGAATTTAACATTCTGAGGCATTCCTAAGTATTTCAAACCACATTGAGAATATAGGTTAGAAAAGGCAATACATGTAAGCTAACTAGAACAGTTTCCACAGAGAGGAGGTTAAAGGCAAAACCTTCCACAGACATCACCATCTGACTTTTTGAGGAGTTTCATCTGCTCATTAAATGTCAAGACCCATGAAATCATGGAATGCAGCCAGTCTACTATATACAACTTCACTAGACCAGACATGTTCAAGAAACACATGACAATAGGACAGACAGGCACCTATCATAAAATGAGTTGGGGTGGGAATTCTATAAAGTCCCAAACTTAAATTATGCACACAATAAGCCATTCCTCTTCTAACGCTCCAGCAAATATCCAAACCAAGTAGTGATTAAAGTTTATATAATAAGCAAAACAAAGCGTTATCATCAGAGGCAGTCTGATACACTACACACAGGGTATAAAACTGAATCTCATGAAAATGGCACTTCAAAAAATAAAAACTATATCCATGCAGAATCTCATTTATACGACAGTTAAAAGAAATAGTAGAAATCCAGTAGGGGAAGTAAAGGGATGCCATGCACCTGCTTAAAAAAAGCAGTGAGGTCACTTATAATGTGGCATTCAAGGTCTTTTAATCTGGTTCCAGACATTAGTGCTTCTGAGTAAATACAAATGATTTTTAAAATAAAAAAAGAATTATCATAGTGGCACTAGATAATTTCATAGTATTTTTATTAGGAATCCTGTTAAGAATTATTAAACATCTGCGGTTACTATGTTCTGTATGGAGTTAAGAGGGGCTATTATGACAAAAGCATTTTAAAATATTAATTATAATGAAATTCATATATATTTAAAATATATTAAAATTAAAAACTATAAAATTGAGGACAGATTTCCAGATGAAAGCATCAATATGATGGATATTGCCAACAGCTAGCTTATTTATACCTGCACTCAATGAGACTCTTCTCAGAGCCCCACAGTCCTAAAGTCTCAATAAACCCTAGTGAGAAAGTGTTAGTACATGAAGAGAAAATTTCTACGTTACTCTCATTCACTTCAAGAACAGGTAAAATAAAAACTTCTGGAACCTGAGTAGGAATAAAGATCCATGTTAACACCTCAGTATTAGGAAACAAATTACTCCAGAACCAGTGAGCATGCCTTATACCAAGATAATGGGTTTAAAGATTATTCTTCATTAAAAAGAGCATGGGCTCCTTGCAACAACTGATTCCAGAATGGAGGCAAGGGAAACACATGATGAGAATAGACTATATTGTTGTTCCAAAAAATGCTTTAAAAATAATGGGGCTCCTTGAAAATTTTAAAATGAAATTAAAAGCCAGCAACCCCAAATTTTAGAACTTAAGACAAAATCTCAAAGAGTATCTGCACACCCATTTTACTCACAAAAGTCAAGAGGTATGACCAACCTAAAGATCTCTCCATGGAAGAATGAACAATAAAAATGTGGTCTCTATCAACAATGATTACAATGAGCCTTTAAGAAGGGAAACCTGTTACATGCCATAGCACAGATGATGGTGAGGACATTATACTAAGTGCAATAAGCCAGTACAAAAAGGCTCATTTCACTCATCATGATTCTACTTTATGAAGTTCCTAAAGTAGCCAAACTCTTTTTAAGAAATGGAAAGCAAAACGGTGGTCAGGGAGTAGGTGAAGGAAAGAAGTTCAAGAGATAGACAGTCTCTGTTCTGAAATGAAAAAGTCATAGTGATCTAGTTGCACAACAATGTGAATATACTTCAAGTATTATACATTCACAATGGCAACAATGGTACCTTCACAATGGCTACAATGGTAAGTTTTGGGACAATGTTTGCAATAATATAATGATATAATGGAATACAGTCTGTAGAACAAAGATCCATAAATCCATACTAATATATAAGAACAATTAAATAAAGGACATAGTTCTTCTTATTAGAGAAGTCCAATCAGTGAAAATAGTTATTTAAAATAATTAATGGAAATAGCATAAATGTTAACTTGAAAGATGTATTATTCCTGCAAAATTTCTATTTAGGAAATCAGAATATATGAACCTGGGCAAACAGAAAAGGCTAGGTAAGCAAAATCACCAACTACTGCTGAATTTTAAAAAGAAAAATCTTGGATACAAAGAACAAATAACTGTGTGATTATAAGGCATTATCTATAAATCATCGGTATTTTATGAGATCCAGCAACAGGTATTTTTTGTTTTTGTTTTTGTTTTTACACTTCAAAGACAACATTTTGAAAATCCAGAAAACACAATTTTTTAAATGTAGACTAATGAAATCTGTTGTGGCACAGGTCTTTTACTTCATATTTTATGGATACATTGTCACTAAAATACAGAGGCAAATGTTTTAAATCTCAACCAAATGAAAAAGTCATGCAATTAGTCAATACAAAATCAAAAGCAAATGGGCAAAAGTAACTCTGAAAAGATTTACACTTGCATAGAACCTCTAATTTCACTCATACTTACAAATGCAAAATGTCTGGCAGATTTCAGAAGCTCAAAATCATGTATGAAATACTAAACAAATAGCACTCTACCAAAAATGTCAGTACAATAAAAGCAATCCTAATCATTCTCCATATTTATATGACAAATAACAGTACAATGAATTAAGAATTTGGAAAATCTGTTAGAGCTCAACAACAAAAAAAGTTACAAAAGCTGTGTTATAACATACTTAGTGGTCCTAACTGTTTTATTTATAAATTACAACTTAAAGTGGAAAAATGAAGGAGATGAATGAATGAGAATGAAGGAGAATCCTTTGTTCATTATGGATAACTTTAAGAATTACTATTACACAGAATCTTTAAATAGCTGGTGACAAATTCATAATGAAACAAAAAGTTAACAGATCTATCACTGTGACTTGTCCAATGCTTAGCAAATTTCCACCCAAGAAATTCCAAACCTGTGATTTTTCCATTATTTGACCACCTACCCTTTCCAAAGCTTCTAACAGCAATAAAAACCTCTTTAAAGCAGAAAGTTTCCTCACTTAGAGAGAAACAAACTCCTGAAAAACAATGTTTTGTGTAGACTTCACTAGTAACTAATATTTATGTTTGATTAAGATCTAAACATTTATTTTAAAGACTAGAAAGCATGTTAATATGGCACAGCTTGTCTGAGGGTCAATACTAAATCTGAATGAACAGCTTACCAGCAGAAGTTGGTTCCAGTAAAAATGATTTGCTAAAGATTTTGAACTTGCACATTTTGAACTTGCACAACACACACATTTTCCTAAAGAACTGGGACTAAATGCACACTAAATAAGGAAAAGTTTAAAGAGGGGGGGGGAGTATGTTCTGCGCAGTATAAATAAATGCACACTAAATAAAGAAAAGTTTAAAGGGGGGGGGAGTATGTTCTGCGCAGTATAAATTTCCTTTTAGCAATGCTCCCCAGGCAAAATGTATGATCTGTTCCTAAGATGCACATTAGCAGAAAGTTCATATTTTCACATCAGCAAATGCTGTAACTAGAAGGAACATACAGATATAGGAATCCAATGACCTTAGTAGCAAAAATACAAAAACTAGAAATTATGACACCTAAAGTCACCAGGTTAAATGAAAATTTAAAAAAAGAATTAGGGTCCAAAGAGTAGGATATTAAAATTATACCAAAGGAAATAGAACTTCTACAATAATCAGATTGAAATTAAAACTATCTCCACACATATAAATGATTTTATACCAAAACCTGAGAAGAAAAAGTCTGACAGCAGAACATTTAAAAAATGACTCAAGAGCAAGTCCAAACCTGGTCACTAAAATGTGTGTAAAGTACCAACATGCATCAGATTATCCTAATTTACATAGATAAAACTACACTAACTCCTAAGTGAGGCAAAGTATCTTGTTTGGTGAGGCTCTAAAGTTTGTTGTGGCAGTTCAGGTGAGCATGATTAAACCTATCATCAAGCAAGTTCTCTTATTATATGCTGGCAGTAATTTTTTCTGGAGCAGACAAAGTAGAGTGGATAATGAGACAACAGAGCAAATAATTGGATGATGTCCTACTATGACTACCATAAATTATAACAAGTTAAACAATGTTGCCAGAATTGTACTTCAGCAAGTAACATTCAAATAAGAATTCATACACATAAAATCACAATATATACCCTAAACATATGCAAGATGAAAATAAAGGATGGCACCTGTTTACGATTGAAAGAACATAGGCACAAAATTCAGGTATCTATTGAGCTGAGGTATCTAATGATACAGTTTGTCAATATCATTCTCCTGTTATTATATACCCAGATGATTAGGGAAAACTAGGTATATGCAAATATGCATATAGTGTGGTAAAATGAGTTTTAAAAAGGACAAAGGTTCAGGCTTTTAAAATTCATTACCATGAATACTCCTCTAAAACTAAAAATATAATCATATAATATAATTTCTTTTTTGAGACTAGGTCTAGTCATGTTGCCCAGGGTAGTCCAAATTCTTCAAACTCAAGCGATCCCCAGCCTCAGCCTCCCAGGTAGCTGAGATTACAGGTGTCCACCATGGCTCCCAGCTACTTTTTTGAGACCAGGTCTAGTTATATTGTCCGGTTCTTGAACCCACAAACTCAAGCAATCCCTGGCCTCTTGCCTCCCAGCGCTTGGATTACAGGTGCGCACCACCATGCCCAGCAAAGTATAATCAATTTTAAGGAAAATTCAATGTTACAAACTGGCAAAGAGCCAAAGGAATTTTTGGCTTACAGGAGAATGTTTAACAAGTGATGACTGTACTATTAATATTTCTTATATTTCATATAGTATCTTAATATTTAGTATTTATTATTAATCTAATGTTATAATATATAACATAATTTTAGTAACATTATTAAAATTTCTTAAGGATCTTAGAAACAAGTAAGAAAAGTCATAATAATAAAGGGGTCCTTGTGTGTTTTAACAACAGACTTTTACAACACACAGGATAAAGATACCAAACAAATTACTTTAAAAAGAAATCAAAATACTTGGGAAACAAATTTCCTTATTTAGGGTACTGATAAAATAGGGGAAGTTGTGATCAGAGGAAAACGCACACTTGCAATTTCAGGCTTACAATATGAAACAGAATATTCACCAAATGCTAAGTTTTCAACATACACCCTATATATAATACCCTTGTTATTCAAAATTTCTTGGTATTTAAGGTTCTATAAATTCCATTTCTGTTTCTCAAAGTTATGCCAGGTATAAATAAATCTGGACAAATCTATCTATGGACAGTGTATTCTCTAAAGTAGGGAAATTTCCAGGAAGAGATTCAAAACTGATTTACATGCTCCTAAAGTAGGGAAGGAAGTTTCCCTTTTATCTATAACTACCAGGTGATGATTATTTGTTGGCCGAATCTCAGGAATGAAAGAACAGGGAACCAAACTGAAAATATATAATGAGAGAATGAAACTGTGAGAATAATTTCTCTAAAACAACACTATTTTCAATAAAATCTGTCATTTAAATATTAATTTTCATCAATCAGTTGAATTAGTATGTAATGAAAAAAGAAACATATCCTCAAGACATTTTAACTTTATGTCATGATACAAAATGCTTTAAAAACCTACAAATTATCAATGATATATCTTTGCTATTAGTAAACAGTACTGAAGTCCCTTAGTGCAATAGATGTTTTTGTCAGTAAAAACTGACAAAGAAAAATGAGAATGTTAAGATAAAGTGTGCTTCCCCTCAATGCAGGGTCTTATTAAGTAGAAACAAAGGCTTGTTTGATACCTTCCCTACCAGAAAAACATAAATTATCCTTTCTGTTAATGCTTTAGTATTGATCAGGAGGCCCCCATACACTATAGTAACTATTATTTGAGCAGGGTAAGGGAACAGAGTGCAGGCAAATAAACTAAAGGCTTATATAAAAGGTGACAGTGATTTCAACATAATGAAGAACATTAGCCAGTTCCCACATGTATCTTTTAAATAATACCTACAGTTAGGTGGTCATTATAAGGTGACAAGAAGAGAAATAAATATCCTCGAGGAACAGTCTTATATTAAAACACGAACCAATATTATTTCTATCTTTTTAAAAATGACATCGTTAGCAATATTGTTTCCATTCCTCTTCAGAAATTGATTACAGAACTCAGACCTATCAGATGAACCTAAGAAATTTCTGAGTAATTTCTACTGAAGAAATAGACAGCATAAGCAGATGAACATTCTAACTTCTTTTCATGAAACTTTCTCAAAACAGGAGAGTTTACTATTGTCAAAATAGCTTACCAAATATCAACCTTCACAAACAACACGTGGGGGCAGTGTGATTTCAAGTAAAATCCTTTAAAAGTTTTATAAAAAAGAACTGGGTTATTGCAACTATAACTTGCTATTTTCCTATAGTATGGGGAAAAGTGCTGCTATCATTCTTGGACATGACAAAAGCTGGAAAGCTATAAGAGGATGGGACTAGAATGGACTATGTGATTAGACTATGATCAGATCAGTTCCTAGCATCAGATGCTATATAAGGAGAGGCTAGCAGATAATCTTTATAGAAAATAAGACATTTTTAGCTGGGCATGGTGGCACGTGCCTGTAAGCGACAGCTTATGGAGTCGCAGCTGGGACTGGGGATCATGGTTTGAGCCCCACCCTGGGCAACGTAGTGAGACCTAGTCCCAAAAGGAAAAAATAGCTGGGAGTGGTGGCACGCACCTGTAATCCAGCCACCTGGGAAGCTGAGGCTAGGGACTGCTTGAGTCCTTGGTACCACAGGCAATGTGAGCCTGAGGTTCCACGGGCAAAAACAGTGAGACCTAATCTTCCAAAAAAAAAAAAAAAAAAGAAAAGAAAGAAAAGAAAACATTTTTAAAATTGTATCTTTCCAAAAGTTTACAAGTTCACCATACTCCATCTCCTATCAAGTAAAGTAAGACAAAAAGCTGGTAGTGGCAGTTACTCCTGAAAACCACATCTACTCAGAGAGGGAAACTAACAGTTTTTCTCCCCCAATTATGCAAGATAATCTTAGATGAAGATCTTTGCTCTTCCTTTAGTTTTTTACATACCAGCAATTCCACAGATCATCATAAATGAATACGAGAATAAATAACAATACAGGACTCTTAATTTTCCAAGATGTGTCTGTGGAAAGAATATGACAAAAGCACTGATGCTCAATTAGGAAAACTTTATTAGAATCTCCAGGGGAAGGAATGAGGGAGTAGAGGAGTTTTGTGTATATAATTTGATAGAAATAAATTTACTTCTGACCCTAAAAAATGTATTAAAAAGAAGACAAAAAGCAAACAATAGCTGTGTTCCAGAAAATCTGAAAAAAGAAAAAAATTAGAGAAAGGCAGGCTTAAAAATGCCGTATCACTTAGAGAAAAAGGAAGTGAAGAAGCAACTAACACACTATATACACAGGTATAGCTCAAAAAAGACAGAAAAAAGAGACCAAAGTAAGAATTTTAATTAGTTACAGAAAATAAGTCCTGTTTAATCAATATTATGTTGTTATATAATGTACATTCATTTTTATTCTTAAACACTGCCACTCTAAACCTCAGTAAATTTTTGTTTCTCTACCCGAATTCCTCCTGAACTGTGTGTAAATAAATGTCTGTATCTGAAGTGCTAATAGTGATGAATAGAAAAGTCCCAGTAAGAAAAAAACATTTAGGGCTGGGCATGGTGGCACATGCCTGTAAACAGTAGCCTAGGAAGCTGTGGCCAGGGCCAGAGATTGCGGCTCGAGTCCCACTGGAGGCACGTAGTGAGACCTAGTCCCAAAAAATTGGTGGGCATGGTGGCAAGCACCTGTAATCCCAGCTACCTGGGAAGCTGAGGTTGGAGATTGCTTGAATCTGTGGTACCCCGGGCAACGTGAGCCTGTTGTTCCACAGGCAAAAATAGCGAGACCTAGTCTCAAAAAAAAAAAAATTTAATTTTCAATGTAATCAATTGCATTAAGAGTAAAAGAAGAAAGATTTATAGGATCTGAAGAGAAACCAGAGTATACATTAAGTTAGGAGTAATCAATCACAGCAAACTAAGGTATAAGACCAAACATAGAATATAAAAACTCCATAAAGAACAACGAATCTAGCGCTTTTTCCCTCTAAGAAACATGTTTCTATTCATACTAATCAGTCCTACTAAGCTAAAAAAAAAAGACAAAACCCTCTATAAAATAATAAATCAAGTAAATTATTTATTGTTCCCTTCTGCACAGACACTCTTCTAAGGCATATGATCTTTAAACTCTTCCTAAAAGAAGCTGTAATGCCTATATACTCATTTATAGTGCACAGCTGATAAACAACACATTTCTGTGAATGGGTTGGCAATGGAGGTGCAATCAGCACTCAAGTCAACCCAAGTCAAGCTAAGAGTCTATCCGAAAAGTGAACCCATAACCTTGGTCTTCTCATCAGCATCGCACTCCAGCTGTTAAAAATTCATATACTAACTAGGATTCAAGAGGAGGTAAAGGGGGTGAGCAATAACACACACACACACAAAAGGGAAGAAATTTATACAGTCAAGACTATACAAAAATTTCTATTAATGATGAAACCAGCTGCTAGAATAAGAGATGTAGTTTTCATCAGTGTTTGAATGTGGAAGAATACTAATGGCTTCTCTTGTTCCAAGTTTCACTCAGAAAGACCCTTTAATACTCCTCAGAGTCCCTGGAAACACCCAAAAATCACCTTTCCAAAATAAGCTTCTCTTGTTCCAAGTTTCACTCAGAAAGACCCTTTAATACCCCTCAGAGTCCCTGGAAACACCCAAAAATCACCTTTCCAAAATAAGTGTTCCAGAGCTCATATCTATTTATTAGATTAATTCTATGGTTTTGAAAAGTCATTCCTTTTATGAAAAGTTATGTAATTCTCCTTTCCCCCACTTCCACAGGAAAAATCGCAACTGGACTGTTTTGCATATATGGTCCATAAGACTTTTGAGTACAGTCTAATTCAATGTTACTGAAGTTAGGCTTCATATGCAATCAAAGATATTTGCCAATAACACTATGATGCAGCCAGGCATGGTGGCATGCACCTGTAATCCCAGCTACTTGGGAAGTGAGGCTAGGAATTACTTGAGTCCGCAGATTTGAGACTACCTAGGACAACATAGAGAGACCTAGTCTCTTAAAAAAAAAACAAAACTATGATTAAATATTTTTTATCAACAACAATACTTGTTTCCATCATAACTACATTCCAATTACAGCCTAATTGTAACAACAATCAGAATGATTTGATTCAGTAAATATTTCTTCCCAAACTTGGGTTAACTTGATCTTTATCCTACAATTTTCATGAATAAAAAATTGTTTTATATTACAAAAAACTTACCTCAACACTTATGCAATGTTCTAAGCTAGTTACCTCAACTAAAAAATTAAAAGAAAAACATTTTAATAAGAATTTTTTGTATATAAGTCTTAATAATCTAGACCATCATCTACTCCAAAATCAGTAACAACAAAAAAGTTAGATATACATGTACAGATTTGTTGGTCCTGTTTTCCTAACATGACCAAATAATTTTCTGCAGTATTTGGTTTGTGCAGAAACTGCCCATTGGAAATTCAGGCAGTGGCTTTATCTAAAATAGAAAAATCATTCACAAAAGCTTCTAAGAATAAATACAGATAAACATCCATTTATCATAATAATATAACTCAGAAGTACTAGGGTCAAAGGAAAGAAAATACATAATTTGTAGTGTCCTAAGGGTTGAGTAAAATTTCCGTAAAAGAGGGAAGAAAATATGCATCAATTTATCATCAACTCAAATAACATTAAAAAGCTTATTTTGAAATGAAAAAGCAAGAAACAAACCTCAATTTTGTCTGTTTTGGCATCTCCCCAGTATATTTTGCCTTCATCATAATCCAAAGCTAACCCATTTGGCCAACCAAGAGAGGTATTAACCAATACTACTCGGTCAGAACCATCCAGAGAGGCTCGTTCAATTTTCGGAATTTCTCCCCAGTCAGTCCAATACATGTACCTATGAAGTATGGAGAAAATGAGGTAAAAACAGATAACAGACTCTAATTTTCAGATGTCCTAAAAGTGAGATCCACTACTCATAAGACATCAGTGTCATCAGTTAATATCACAGAAAGAAAAAAAAAAAATCAGACTTAAATATTGAATAGAACAAAAGCATATGACATTTTTAAAAATAGTGTATAAACTTGAAGAAAATTATTGGATTAGTGTTTTCTAGAACTGATAATAAAATACCTTCCAATAACAAGATCCACTGTTTGACTATGCTTTTTCAAAATATATCATATAAACTAAATCAAAACAAAGCCTAAATTATGACTACAGAATTATGGTTGCTAAAGAGGGAGGGTAAGTAGGGAGTGGGATCAAAGACTGGGAGGAGACTAAAGAACTATAGGTAGTTTGATGGTATGGGTGGAGTGGCAATACATCTCTGAGGAGGGGTGAATCTACTCCTCTAAATCATAAGCGCTTTTGTAAGTCAATGTTATATCCATAAAGAAAATGTATATGTAAGTACATATATATGCATATCTATACACAAAAGAAATAAATCTAATATCAAAAATGTGTGCTGCTTTCCATTAACCAACCTCTCACTTTCTAGCTGATGTGTCATCTCTGACACAAAAAAAGGTTACCCCAGTAATATTCATTTAACAAACTAAATTCCCAAACTAACTCATTTTCCCTGTGGGGCTAAATCATATTTTTAGGTTCCTGAGAGATTAAGTGAGTCTAAGGCACTGCTATACACAGAAGTGTAAGACTGTGCCACTGTATTCACTCTCAAAATAAATCTCAGGAATATTGAAATGGCTTTGCTTCTCAGAACTTTTGGGTAACACACCTCCCACACTCACCCACCCCACCAGCCACCCACTCCCCACCGAATAAACACTAGGAGTAAAATACTGCTTGATCTGACAAATTTTGTAAACTGAGTCATTCATCTATTTGGAGGAATAAAAAAGTAAGGTTTATTCTTTGTCATATCATTCTAAAAGTACTAAAAATGGAGCAAAATTCAATCTAGGAAAAGAGAAAGTTCTAAAAACAAATTTCCCTACATTTTTCATGGTTATGATACAACCTCAGCAAAATCTGCAGCCAACATCTAAAGGGAATAAGCATGAACTTCATTTAAAAAGAAAAAGGATTCAAATATTCAAGGAAATAACTAGCAATTCTCTAATGTGAGTTTTTATTTCAAACACTATATTCTAAAAAATGGATAGCCATTAAAGAGCTGTTTACTGAAAACCAACATACACAATTCGAATTGTGGGGGGAGTGAAGGTAGGGGTGGGTAGGTAGGGGTAGGGGTGTGTGTGTGTGTGTGTGTGTGTGTGTGTGTGTGTGTGAGTATGTGTGTTGTTTGTAGAGATCTGTAGAGAACAGAAACACAGGTAAAATTTTCTATCAGAGAACATCTTACCCAACCATGGGATCTAGCACAATAGCCCGGGGTTCCTCTAAGTCCTCTGAAATCAAGATCTTCCTCATGGTCCCATTGAGTCTGGTCACTTCTATTCGATCGGTGCCAGTATCTGTCCAATAAAGATTTCGGGCAACCCAGTCAACAGCAATACCATCAGGATGTGCAATTTGCGCAGTGACCACAAACTGACTGCCAGATCCATCTATGAATGAGCGACGTATAGCCCTCACTTCATCATCTGTCCAGTAGATATAGCCTTCCACAGGATCATAGTCGATGGCAATAGCATGGCGGATATCTTCTAGTTGCAGGACAATGTCTGTGAAGTCTGGTGTATCCAAAGAAATGCGTCTCAAGTCTGTCCTTCGGGCTAAAAGCAGTAATTCAGTGGCACCTAAAACAAAGTTAAATACAAGAAGAAAAACTGAAACAGGCAAAATTTAGACCCTGTAAATAAATAATGCAGAACTTCTTAGGGTAATAAAGTAAATAAGCATAAAAGGATAGCGGGGTCTTTATGGAGGAAATAGAAAGCAATGTAGTAAAACAGAACACATCTGCCATAAGGTCAAAGTCTGTTAAGGCTGTCCTCTACAAATCCAGTTTTGAATCACTGTCTGGTTTCATTCATTCTATAGACTCTGGAATTAAAAACTCAAGCTATAATAAATAATAATTAAGCAGTGATTAAGAAGCTAAGTAGTTGAATATTAAAAGAGGAAGAAGAGAGTTAGGCACAGATCCCTTGTTCAATAACTATGTTTATATAAAGGTAAAGAAATCCAGACCAAGGTAAGGGCAATGCCTGACAAAATTAAGGACAAACAAGGTTATATAGGAGGAAAGAGAGCAGCAGAGAGGGAATTAACTAAATAGAACATACTGGCTACAGACTAAGAGCTGTGATCCAACAGAACTGGATTCAAGCAGCTATATAAACTCGGGCAAACACTTCTAAGTTTAGTTTATATATATATATATATATATATATATATATATATATATATATATATATATATATATAGGAGACTTAAGAAGAGAAAGGTAAAACTCAGGAAAGTTACTGAACACATAAATACTCAATAGTGTTAGTAAACATTATCATCATTAGAAAATAAAGGCTTACAAATTTTCATTTCGGTACTTTAAACCAGACTGGGATACATTCTAACCCAAATTAGTATTCAAAAAAACTAAGAATGAGGACATTAAGGTCAATCTTTGTTTTAATTTCTAATGTTCAAGTAAAACACTCGCAAAAAAAAAAAAATCATATGACTATACAAATTAGTAAAAGAGGAAAACTAAAAACCAAAAGTTTTTAAATGAGATTCCAAGTCAAAGAAAAGATTCCAAATATATATCAGTCTTTTTACTCAAGTTCTAATTACACGTGAATTCTATCCTTAAAAAAATAGAGCTATAAATGCCGTTGCAGGCAACAGGCAGAAACAATTTTACAACTCATTGTCCCTTGTAACTACACCAGAAAGAGTCAGTCCAAAATTGTGCAAATAAATCTTAGAAAATGAAATTGTTAATTTGAGGAAGGTGAACAAAATGGAATCGCTAAGTTAAGGGTATACTACAAGTCAAATGTGTATCTGAAATTCAAATACTAAACATGTTCATCTGCACTGTTCGAGAAAGCAAAAGATAGACCAAGACTGCTAAAATAAATGTTCTGGATTAAATTCAGGCTACATTTTTAAACAAAAAAAAAAGGGGGGGGGGAGAGGGAGGGGAATAACTTTACAAAAACCTTTTGTTTAAAATTGAAACCAAATTATTGTTTGCCATGGAAACTGTCTGACAAGAGTTAGCCAGCTTCACCTCTGTCTATAAGGATAATTTATCAATGTCAAGTCATGACAAATATCCTGTATGCAAACTCAATTCCATTTCTCTGACTCCCTGACCCCCTTTGTCAGGAACCTTCTAACCCATTTCAAAATAAAGGCTTCTGTTTTTCAGAGTTAGATAAAGAAGCCACTGCTAAATATAACAATTTTCTTACCAGGTCTTGCTGGTGACTAGAAAACTAGATGGTGATCCATAGGGGAAAGAATGAAAAATAAATTCTCATTAAGAAGAAAAAGAACTGGTGTCCTCCCAAACCAGAAATCTCCTGAAATGTCCTAAATCAGTATACTTCTCTATACAGAACTAAGAGAATAAAGACACGGAGTGTGTAGTTGTTAGGTATGGAAAGGGTTCCTTTAACAACACAAAATGGAATATTTTTCTTCTAAAAGTATTTTTTTGTTATGAAAAGGCAATTAAAAATATCATTCGATCATTTTCTTAGAAAATACATATATCCCATAATATGGTTTATAGTTAAAAGTTTAATACACCTCTTTTCACTGCAGAGATTCTTTATCTACAAGTGTTACCCACTGTTAAAAATATATTCTTTATGAAAAGTAACATTTATCTCTGTAAGAACAGTAATATTAATGACTGAGATTTGAAAGAGGTAGCAAAATAAATTCTCTCTCTTCCACTGCTCATTGTTCTTATGTAACAACTGACAAGGCAGAGTGTAGAATGTTATGTTAACTTATGTAATTCTGAGAAATTTCTGGAATTTCATTCCTATGAAGTCACTAAACACAACGATAAAAAGCATCAATTACTTAAAAAGAAAGAAAGAGCATAAATTTTTTTTCAAAATTACACATTTAAACTTTATAATACTAAAATAACTTAAAAACATTCAAGAAATGCCATAAAATTCAAAACATTCATGTTATATACTTGTGAAGATTATGAGTAAGTAAATAAGCTCCCAAAGCCCTACAACCCACAAGTTTAATATAGAAATAAAAAATAAATTATAAAGAATTCCAATTGCTATATACATTTTTTTTTCTTTCTTGGGTACCATATTCTTACCATCTTTGCAGGTTTTTCCATTCTCCAGGAGTTTGACTCCCGTTGGGCAAGCACACTGATAAAAAGGCTTGACTGGAGACATCAAACACAAGTGGGAACAACCACCATTATCAATTCCACATGGATTTGTAGCTGTCAAATATAAATCACAGTGATTAATAACAATGATTATGGGTGACCTTCCTCACTCTGGAACATAAAGGTTAACAATTCTAACATGAGCAACTGTGATAAACTAAATTATTACCAAATGTCATCCAGGTGCTTGACTACTAGGCCATATGGAAGGAAGGGAATTAATCAGTAGGAATTTACCTAGTATTTGGTACCAAAGAGGACTACACAAGAAATAAATCAGTTTGCAATCTAATCAGTATGCCAAAATTAACAAACAATAAATCTAAAATACAATATAAAACAATGAAACTAAATGTTATCTTATATATTATAAACTATAAATTAGTATAGTGTCAAAAGGGAAATAAGTTACTAAGAATTGAAGAACAGTTTCAAGGAGATGTAGAACATGACATGAGTCACAAAGGACAGAAAAGAAAAGGAGGAAATTTCAAGTGGTAAAATCACAAACTTGGCGGCTGTTCACTGGGTGAGATAATAATGCAAATAATCTAAAGGCTTCTGTTGATTCATAAAGACTAAAAGCTGAATGAGCACACAGATAAGAAAACAGAGTATAGCAAAGGTAACTGAAAGCCAAGAAAAGTATAAGAATGTAAAAAAAAATCACATTTTGAAAAGATTTAGATAGAAAAGATAAAAATAGTGCATTAGGAGAGGAAAAATGAGATTAGTCCATTTGCAGAGATTATAAAATGAAGTGAATACAAACAATATTCATAGAAAAAATATGAAGATCAACAAAATATGAATGATACAAAGAAAACAATATCACAGACAACTAAATTTTAAAACAAGGAAAAACAAGTAATGTCTTTAAAATAAAAAGAGAAAAAAACGGAAATTCTCTCCTAAAGGCTAATTATGAGACCAAAGAATTCAACACACATGACTAAACATTTTCATTTTTACAAAATAGTTAATACACATTTAAAAACATTCCAATGGACTCGTGATCACCTTGGAAGGAGCTAAAATTAAGTAATGCATAATCCAAAATCCTTCATTTTGGCTATGAAACACAACCTGAAACACTCCCAGACACAAATCAGACATTGGTTTACACATAAGTACCAAACACTTAACATTCTCATATTCCTTTTAAAGTAAATTTGAATACTCTTATAAGAAACTGAGGGAGGAGGCCGGGCACGGTGGCTCATGCCTGTAAGCTTCAGCCTATGAAGCGGCCGGGGCTAGGGATCGCGGTTTGAGTCCCGCCTGGGGCCTGTAGCGAGATCTAGTTCCAAAAAAAATAGCTGGGCATGGTGGTGCGCACCTGTAATCCCA
>PVHY01000995.1:161273-180678 GCA_004024945.1 Uropsilus gracilis | reverse complement strand
TCTTTTTGACTTATTTCTGCTAATATGAGTCTTTCTATTTCCATCCAGGTTGCTGCAAATGACATGTGTTTGTCCTCCTTGATGGATGCGTAGTATTCCATCGTGTATATGTACCACATTTTTTTTAGCCAATCATCTGTTTGGGGGCATTTGGTTTGTTTCCAATTCTTTGCAACTGTAAACAGGGCTGCAATGAACATGTGCGTACATGTGTCGTTTTGAATTAATGTCTTCATGTCCTCTGGGTAGATTCCTAGTAGTGGGATTGCTGGGTCGAATGGTAAGTCCACTTTCAATTGTTTCAGGGTCCTCCACACAGTCTTCCATAGTGGCTGGACCAGTTTGCACTCCCACCAGTAGTGTAAGAGAGTTCCTTTTTCTCCACATCCGCGCCAACATTTGTTGTTGTCTGTCTTATTTATGTGGGCCGTTCTTACTGGTGTAAGAGAAAGACTTAACATTTATCTTCTTAAAGACAGTCTATAAAGGCCGGGCATGATGGTGCATGCCTGTAGGTGGCAGCCTAGGAAGCCACGACCCGGGCCAGGAGGGGCACATAGTGAGAGCTAGTCCCCCAAAAATAGCTGGGTGTAGCGCCTGTAATCCCAGATACTTGGGAAGCTGAGACTGGGGGTTGCTTGAGTCTGTGGTACCCTGTGCAACATGAGCCTGCAGTTCCACAGGCAAAAATAGCGAGACCTAGTCTCAAAAAAACAAACAAACGAACAAAAACAACAACAACAACAAAACACAAAGAAAAAAAAAGCACAGGCTATAAAGGTTCACATATTTATTTTAATTCTGTTTTGCAATTCACTTGGAAATTATTTTCTGAGCAGTATAGGGGTTACTTTTACTCTCTATATCTGGTTAAAAATTGAATAAGATTCAGGAAGTTAGTAGTAACATAGACACACACATATATATGTATATTGCTTAGTATAAAATGCTCATACAGAGGAATGTAATGTGTTTTCAGAACTTGACATCCTATATTTTCCTCAATCATACAGTTATACCTTTAAAAATTAAGCAACAGCACTGTATTTTATTGTTACAGGTGATACTATGATCTCATTACAACAGAAATTATACTTTACAGATATGACTTCGGGCTGGTGTCTATCTCATCATCACAAAACTTAAAATGAGAACATATAAGTGCTGTGAATAAAAAGACAATTTCAGAGATATTTTTGTATGCATATATCAGCATGGAACTAACATTTTCTCTTCTTTGGGGAAATCATCCAAAATCAACATGTAGAATAAGAAATAATTATGCAAAAACCATGTTAATGAAAAGAGGCTATAGATAAAACCCCCAAGCAGTACAATAATTGGAAGTTCTGCCGGTACTTTCAAAAGTACTGTCAATCAACCAGAGGAGAACAAGGTGTTTCCAAGGGGGAATGACAAACCTAAAGATTTCAGGAAAAAAAATCTATCAACATATATTCTACGAAGCAAGCCACCAAACTCAAAACAAAAGCCTGAGTTCTCTTTTTGAGACACCAAACTAATGATCAAAATATTCCATAAAATTGGATTTTTTGTATGAGAGTAGATGTAGATAAATGAAGATAATATTCATGTTGGAAATTTGGTTCTGGTACAGGTGGAAACATACTAATCAAAAGATCAAAAGAACAGATGGAGTCCGGAAGAATCTGCAACATATAGTTAATGTACAGAAAGCCCTTTTCAAACAAGTGAGAATATTGTGATTTCATAAGAAAATGTATTAAATAAACAAAGCCGCTATTTCAGGGGGAAAGTAAATTTGCATACCTACCATGTATTAAACATCTGAATAAATTGGGATATATTAATAGATACAACATTTAATTGTAAATAAAAATCTAATACCATAGCAATATTTGAAGAAAGTATGGACTATCTAGGGAAGAAAAGCAAGGGGAAAAAATGGCACCAAGTATAATATAAAAGTCAGGAATCATAAAAAATACAAGTGAGAAGTTTGTATATATACATACATCATTGCAAAAGTCATCATAGGCAGAGTGAAAAGACAAATGATAAGTTGGGAGCTATTGAAAGCTATATCTCCAAGAAAGAAATGATATGCTGAATTTATAAAATGTTCCTACAAATATTGTAGAAACCCAAGAGAAAATTGGGTAGCTTGGTTCAGATAAAAGGAAATATATATAACTTGAATATAGGAAAGAAGTCCAACTTCAATTCTGATGAGAAACAGTGCAAATGTACCTACATTAAGATACCCAATTATTGTTTGGAGTTGCTGTTTTAAAAAAACAATTAGTGTGTTTTGAGTTGGCATAATGCTGACAAACTGAGAGTCATGGAGTAGCTTTGCAAGGCAAGACGGTGCTCTCAAGGTAGCAGATCTTTGCTATTTGGTAGCAGAAACAGGTGGCATAATGAACAAAGACATGTTGACCCAGGTGAGCCTGTTGAAAGGTCATCATAAAGAATGACATGTGCTAGCACTTTCAGTAGCATCATCTATCTTAGAGCTATTCCCAGATCACCATGGACTATAATCACCAAGTGGTCAGTCAACAGCTTCCAGGGGTTCCCAGCTCTGCCCCATGAGGTGGGACTTTGCCTCCTGGCTATCATGCAGGTTGTCCCATCTATGGTCTGCAACACTGTGCTTCGATTACAATCTGTAAAGTAACCAATCATTGTTGCCAATTGTAGGGCAACTAGCTTCTTTGCGATGGCCATTAAGTGCAAATATCGGGCTCACTAGTCTGCTTAGGTTCCTTATGGGTTTTAGCAGTTACATAGATATACCAGGAAGGGCAGGAAAGGGTAGGACAGGGCCAGGGTCAAGGCCAAGGCCATGGGGGCCCAGAGACAGCCGAGCCCCCCAACATTCCAGGAATTTTATGTTCTTTCTCTTGGCTTCTGGCATTCTTTTGTGCTCTCATCCCATGATCGTGCTCCCTGTACCCCTTCTCCCCCTCTCTCCTAGACCCAGTTGTACACACACCCACTGGACTGCATGGCCAAGGGGAAAATGTTATACCCCAGGTGCTGGTGACAGGCTAGTGAAGGAAAAATCATTATTAAATCAGTTACCCTACAGAGTCCTACTTTGCCTAGAAGTCCTATGCTCTGAAAAGAGATCACAACTGTCTTGCATGCATAAAGAAGCAAGTGTAGTGATTGTAGTTAAGAGAATAAATTGGTACAGACTCTATGCTAAGATATCTGGTAGGATCTAGTAATGTAAGAAGTGCAAACTTTGAACTTGTCCTTCCTTTTCTAGACATTTATCTTGTAAGTATATTTATGCTTGTGTGAAATTACTTATTAATAACAATGTTCTAATTATCATACCCTTTGAAAGATGTCTAAATAAAAAAACATACTAGTTAAATAAATCATATACGGTCATGAACAATGAATATATGATATATATGCAATTTAAAAAATAAATTCTTAATAAGTTGATAACCAATGTTTAAGCATGAGTGCTTAAACAGGGAGAAAAAAAAAGCAAGTGCTAAAGATCATAAGTCATAAGTTTTAGAAATAAAGGCAGAAAATTACACAAATATTACACGTTTGCTTGAAATTGCATAAAATATCTCCGATTGCATTTATTTTGCTGCCAGTCTGTCTCTGAGAGAAGATAATCACCTCTGAAAACACGCTAGTACCATCAGGGCATAATTTGCTTCCAGGAATGGTAACTGAATGATGGGGAACAGGGATGAGTAGCTGGTATTTTAGGATGAGTACCTTTGTACCTTTTAAATTGGGTAGAAAGCAAACATATCATCTCTTTTAAAGTATTTTTAAAAAACATTTTAAGAAATGGTTTAGATTGGTTGCTGGAGACATCTCGACTATTCATGATTGACTGGCCATGGTTTGGCCAGTGCAACCTTGTCTGTTTTGTCAGACAAAAATAGCTGGAAGGAGGTCTCTGAGCTTCTGCCTGTGTGTGTGATTAGAGCTTGCAGTGGAGAGTGGTGGTGGCATGGGCTGGAGTCACTGTGTCTTCTGACTCTTAGAGGAGGCATAAGACAGCATGAGTGCCATTTGCAACTTCAGACACATGAAGCATCAGCTTGTTCTATAAAACACCAGGCTCAGAGACCGGACACGTGGCTGGTACCTTTAATCCCAGCCTAAGAGAGGCTGAGACTAGGAATTGCTTGAGTCTGTGGGTTCGAGACCCACCTGGGGCAACAAGGTGAGACCTAGCCTGAAAAAATAGCTGTATGTGGTGGTGCATGGCTGTATCTGGGAAGGCTGAGGCTGGGGATCGCTTGAATCTATGGTAGCCCAGGCAATGTAAGTCTTTGGTTCTCTGGGCAACAGAGTGAGACCTAGTCTCAAAAAAAAAAAAAAAAAAAAAAAAAAGCACCAGGTTCTCTTTCAAGAGCCGTATGAGAAGAGTTAGAGGTACAGGGTTCCTTCCTTTGTCGTAGAAATAGGGAAAGAGATGGAGACAGACACACACAGGAACGCTTCTACCTCCTATTACTGCTGCTACTGCTTCGTGAGGATGTGATATTTGCCATTGACATGAAAGGAGTGAGGGAAAACTCTGAGAAGGGTTAGAAAAAAATAAATATTTAAAGAAGTGACAGGCACATGGGACTTTGTGAATATCATTTTGTTACTTAATCTTGACACTGAAGAATTATATAGATTTTATTATGTGAGATAATAAATTTATTTGTAAGGTATTTGGAATTGGGTTTTCATCTTTTTGGTCTGAATGTATATTGATTCACATAGTAATAAGAGGTAATGGAATAAAGGCATGCATTTAGACAGAGGTAGACATATAGATACAAATATAACTATAAATATAGTTATAAGTAGGTGCATCTATAAAAATTTACCTATAGACCAAAATCATAGACATAAAATAAATCACTTAAAATAAAATAAAGAAAATTTAAAAAGGAAAGAAAAATGAGCAGTTTTAGTTTTCGTTTATTTGTTTATTTTTTACTATGGGCTATAATTTAGTGTGACCTAAGAATCAAGAATCATGAACTTGCTTTGTCTGTAAGCCAAAAAATGCAACTACCAACATACTTCTACTGTCTATAACAAGTTAAAAAGAATATGTAGATAACTGATGTAAATTAACACCTCTGAGCCATCTTTCAGAAGTTGGTGAGGGTTATTTAGGGAACTACACATTCAAAGTAAGAAGACTAAAAACTCTCCAAAATGAATGTTTTATATAGATATAGAGGATATTGGATACTGTCTCCTGATACCTATGACACAATTTGAAAACAGACGAAGAAGGCACCATCTGTTTTCTCTTTTGGTTTCTAAGCAAATTTAAAAAAGTATTTGGAGACAAAAAGTACTCTACAAAAATAAATATATGAAAGTAGAAAAGTTGATGTCTCTAGACAAAGTATAAGAGGAAATCTTTCAAAGTAATGCAAAGAGCAAAGGATTGATATGAGTCAGTAAGTACTTTTCTACTTAGTTGGGAAAAATTATGAGACAACTAAAATGCAAAATCTTAGAACCAATACTAGAAAATACATGAAAAATTTTAAAATAAAAATGTCTTGAACTGGTCAGCATGGTGGCGCAGGCCTGTAAGCATCAGCCTAGGAAGCCGTAGCCTGGGTCAGGGATCACAGTTTGAGTCCCGCCAGGGGCATGTAGCAAAACCTAGTTCAAAAAAAAAAAAAAATAGCTAGGTTCATGCCTGTAATCCCAGCTACCTGGGAAGTTGAGGCTGGGGATTGCTTGAGTCTGTGGTACCCCAGGCAACGTGAGCCTGCGGTGGTTCCACAGGGGAAAAAAGCGAGACCTAGTCTCAAAAAAAAAAAAGAATGTCTTGAACTAATGATACATCTTAAGGTAAGTGTACTTTCAAATATTGACTAACTTTACATATATATATATAAAGCCTTCATTGGAAATATTTTGACTTTTTAATATAAACCAAAATGATTAAATGAGCTAGTTTTTAGGAAGCAGATGGTGCTGTAAAGCAAATTGGCCTAATATTGTTCCAAAGTGCATTAAATATGTTTGTTTTCTATGTAGACTGACATTCTTTATGACTTTACCCATGATGATTTTAGAATATAAATAACATGAGATGGCATATAAGAATATGATTATGTCCATGCTGACAGGGAAGATATCGGGAACTGTTTTTACACACCAAAAGTGTATGTTTAGCATGAACACCAGGCATACGTTTTTACTAGGCCTCTGTGAGGAATGTACATACCACCAGACCTCCCAACCAGATCAATACTTTCCTTACACTATTTCACTTTCTTTTTCTCCTGTATTTCTACCTCCTAACATCTACCTAGCTTACAGTTCTCATGTTTATCATTTTGTGTGTATTTTCCATAGTAGTACTTGAACTGTGCAATGGCAGAGATATTCATTTGTTCTGTTCCCTGAATTATCTCAATACCCAGAACATTATCTGCCATATGCAATTCTGCAATAAGTATGTGTTGAATACTAAATAAATGAACATGTTTATTTTTAATTGACTGTATCATTAAAACATCTCCAAATATTTTGCATATTTATAATTGACACCATATATTCAGGGAGTTGTTAATAATGATGAATTTTATATTAACCTATATATTGTATATATAGGGTTGTATTCAAAATTAGGATATTGTAACATTCAATGTAGTGTCTTTGCTTACCTTACTTGCTATTAGTTTGTACATGTAGAAGAGTATCTTTGCAAAACATGGCTCTTTATTATGTGGTGAGTCAACTTGGTGCAGATATGGGAGGCACTTGGAAATGTGAGGTCAAGATTTGGACCTTATCTCTAACTTGGATGACTATTCCCATCACTATTGCCTTACCAGCTTCCATCCCCTGGAATTTAGCAGAGTTCCCAGCATGAGGTCTGTCCTTTGGGTGAATAATATAGAAATGTTTCCTTTTGTAAAAATGAGGACAGTAATTATAGTTGGTTCTGATGTCCTTTGCAGATTGGGAATTATGTTCTATTCCAAAACTTATCTTTCTATTATGAAAAAGGGTTAATGTAATGATAATGAAGTTATTACATTGAAGATACTTTCTTATCATATACCTGTAGCTTCAAATTTTGCTAATTCTGCCTATTTAGAAAGGCAAGTATCTCTGGTGAGTGATATAAGGCTTTGGGATACGATAGATACAGGTTAAAAGCCACCTTTATTGCTGACTAGATAACCACTCTTAGTCTGTTTCCTCATTTGTAAATGATCTAATGAGACCTGCTTCAAAGGCTAATTGTGAAAATTACGTGAATAATGAAAGTAAAGCACTCAGCTCTAAATCTGGTTGACAGTCAGTGCTAAATGCATGTTAGACTCTTCTTTTATCCATGTCCCTTAAGTTTTTTCAGTTTTATTGATAAATACTTGACATACAGTGTGTATAAATTCTAGATGTGTATCATAGTGAACTGACTTATATATATTGTGAAATGACTACCACAATAAGTTTACTTACTATTATTCATCTCCTAGATCAAAAAAAAAAATCCTTATGATGAGAACTTTTAGAATCTATGCTTTTAGCCACTTTGAAATATAACATATATTATAAAGTGAAATTAAACTGAGAGCAAAAAAAGAAATTTTATATCATGTTCCCATGAATATTCCATCTTAAAAAATGGAAGAAAATGTGAGTCAAAATAATTTACATATGGTAGTGTTCTATGGGATCAAAATATGATGGCATGATCTTCTCTGTAGAATATCCGTTTGTCCATTTCAAATTATTTTCTAAATGCATCTTTGAAGAATTTAAATGTAATGAAATAAAAATATAAATACCATGTTTTATAAAGAGTATTCTTCCAAATTAAAAAAAGAGAAGTGAGAACTTGGCACTAGAGAAAAAAGATGGCTAAGACACAAATGAACTTATCTCAAAATATATCCCAAATAAGTATTCCATGTGTTAAATTTTATTATTCCTATAAGTAATAGTGAACTATTTGATGGTGTTTCATTTTACTGTGATACATGTGATGCTTATTCCTTAACAACAGCAACATGGATGGAGCTAGAGTAATCATGTTAATAGAAATAAGCAAGAAAGAAAAAGAGGAATACTAGAAAGTCTCACTTATAAGAGGGATATAGGGAAAACAAACAAGTGAACAAGAAAAATTTAAAACTGTCAGCAGAACTGAAGCATAAAGCAAGAGTAGGGAGGAAGCACAAGAGATTAAATCAGGTGAGGAATGGGCACAAGAGATTAAAATGGTTCACGAGTGATAAGGTGTTGGCAGAACCTTAGGGTAGAAAATGACATTTTATATATATATAATTAAAATATATATATATATATATAATTAAAATATATATATACCTAAAAACATATCCCAAATAAGTAGTGTTAGCCATAGTTACAGTTGTACATTGAATGCCAGCACTGATTTCTCTTACAATGAAAGCTTGCACCTTTTCAATAACTTCATCGAATTCATTTTAATTCACTTTCATAAAATTATTTTTTTGGGAACAATTGACATTTAATGTTTCTCACAGAAAATGAGCTATCACTATTAAGAACTTGGATTGTGCCCCTAAATTGCCAGAACAGATTCATGATAATTAATTATAATAAAGCGAAGTTTAAGTAGTTCTGATAATTACATCCTGTGCTCTTTGAAACATTAAATCATCATACCTCTCTTGGATATCTTTTTAGATAATTGTCCCATTTGTTTCAACTAATACATTCAGAAAAAAAAAGACATGTCACCTTCTGTCTTGATTCAATCCAATTTATTTATGATAGGTAACAAGTTGGAAATAACAATGGCAATTTTTCTTAAGCATTAACAGTATGATACCTATCTCATGGACAATTACTTGCTGATTTTGCTATTCATACTAAAGAAATTAACTGCTAATTATGGTCTTGCAATTTGGAGAAGTTACTTGGATGCTCATTGAAAGCTTTCTGAATTCCAGTATAATTCTATTTGCTTTGGCTATTTTTTTTGTCTCATATAGTGAATGTTTATTTTTTTATTTATTGACTTAAATTTGACAATTGATATTTCTTTAGTATACTAAGAACACCTAAAGGCACTATCCTATAATTTATGTCTGAGTACACTAAAAAATGTTATGAAAGGAATAAGATAATTTTAGCATAATATTTATAAAATAATATTTCATAAAAACATGAGTTCAGATAATTTTAAGTTAATAATTGTATATTTTCTAATGTCCATTAATATCAACAACAGTGCGTATTGATGCAGGTGAGTAGTTTACAAGGCATGTGCCTATGTAATTTCCTTATTAGATTTGCACCTCACCCACTTTTCAGGTTAAGAAAATTGATTCTCAGAGAAGCAAAATGATAACTTACATTTGTGTCTAGTAAATAAAAACATGATAAGAAGTCTCTTGCCTTTAGTTTCCTATATTACCATTTTAAAAGCACTCTGTATTTTCTCTACTTCGGAAAGTTTCTCTTCTTGGGAAAGTTTAACACTATATATTATGTTAATTTAAATCAGTAGTTCTCTTTCGGAAGAAAAGGGGACTATCAAATATCTTGAATTGTTGCCATCACATATTAAAACAAGAAAAATGCCCACAATATAAAAATGCTGCACCAAGTGAGAACACTCATATAATAGAAAGTCCCACCTAACTAATAAGGAAGCATTTATTGTCTAATACAATTTACTTCAAACAGGAAATGCAGGTGCTTTGAACTTTAAAATCACCATTCTACTGTTCACCATCATCTTCTAACTACTTGCTTTAACCACAATTGACTTAAAATTTCCAATAGTTAAGAATCTGCTGCCTTTGTTCACTTAGAGTAGGAGGAATTTTATAACATAGGTTTGCCTCTGTAGACAAACCCACGTGTGTTCCTGGTTCTAGCATTCCGAGCAAAATGAATTTAGACTATTTACTTAAGCTTTGAAGTCTCACTTTAACCTCTGTGAAAAAGCATTTTAAAAATATATTGTTAAAGTATCTGTTAGAAAAAAAGCAAACAAATCAAAAAATTCTAGCTGGTCTAAGCAGGTAGGTTTTAGGTGTTTACAAATCAACTGGATAAAGGGGCTCTAGCTTTTGAAAACAATCAGGTCCCAGAATCCCCCACGGCTTCACCCATTTTATGGAGAACTGACAGACAACTCCATAGTAAGTCTTGAAATCAGGAAATGTTTCACTGTAGACACCTGTGTGCATGTGCACCGCCCAAACAGACACATTACGCCATTGTTCCCACTTTATTTAGTTCCATATTCGAGCCATCTGCTAGCAAATCCTACTGGTAAACAACAAAATCCAGAAAAGTGATTTTAAGGGAATTTCAAAAAGGTAAGATTTTAGCTTCCCTAAATAAATAAATAGAATAATAAATAAAAGGAAACTGGAATAAATATCGAACCAGCTAATCTATTGTGTCTACCGCCAAATCAGTATCTAATTTATAGCTCTTTTTGTCTAATTACATGAGATAAGTCATATGATGTTTGGGGAATTGATTAGATATGTAAAAATCTCAGTGATTACCAGCTAATATGATTATTTTTATTGTGATAAAAAGAGCATATGAAATTAGTTTCAGGTCTACAGCATGATGCGGTATTTGTCCATACTGCAAATGACCACCAAATTAACTAAAGGTACATCACCACATATAGCCACAATTTTTCTCTTGTGAAGACAACTTTTAAGATCTACTGTCTTAGTAACTTTTAAATATCCCACATAGCTTTATTCCCTATGTTGTATTTTATACCCCCCATGCCTTATTTATTTTATAACTGGAAATTTGTTTATTTTATAAATAAAATATTTAATGTGCATTAATTTATTGCATTAATATGTCATAATTAATATAGATTGATGTTTCAGTTATATTATTTATATATTTTAATTTATTAAATTTTATTGAATACTGCTTAAAAATAAATGGCTATAATAATGTCAAAAATCCATATGAATGAAGTTTTACACTTTCTATCACTATGAAAAATATGAAAGAATATTAATTATTTCCTAAGGCAGAATGTCTCTTTGCCTCCTATACAACTGTTAAGAATACCTACTATATGACAATATAGCTAAAATAATTAATTAAACTAGAAAAAAATGAGAGAAAATGAATGTCTGGCACTAATAGGAAACAAAAATTCATTTTGTGAGAATTTTATGAATAAGAATGTTTTTCTTAGTTTTTTTCTTTATGGAGCAGAAAGCAAGTAGATATTTCAGAAAAACACGGTGTAAATCATAAGATTAATAAGGAAGAAATTACTATAAAAACCACTAGATACAAAAACAAGTTTTTATGAGAAAATACATTTTTCTAAATTAAATAATGAATTTCTAAACTCAATAGAAAATAAACAAAAAACTAGAGACCAAATATTCTTTCCAATGTCACAAGAACCTATGTTAGCCAGAAAACACTTCCACGATGGAAGAATCTAGCATTTCTTCATTTGAAGCAGTCAAGTTTATTTTTGTTTGTTATTAAATTATAGATTTAAATTACAAATTTATATTTAATTTCAATATACAAATTACAAATTTAACTTTTAAAGTATTGTTTTAAAATTCTAACATCCGTAAAAGACTAAAGATATGTCTGTATACCTCCCTTAAAAAATGTTTTTATATACTATATATTAGAGATTATTTTATATACTATGTTATAAATTGTATCTAAACATCTTTGTGATAAGACCTACTAAGAACAATGCACATTATGTGGAACCTAGAGACAAGTCAAATGATTTTGGAACTCTAAAATGTACAAAATCTCCCAAATTACTGAAATTCCTCAATTTAAATTTTCTTCTTTGTGATAGACTTCCCTTGAAGAAATATATCTTCCGTCAAGATTCTAAGCCACAATTTTAAGCTCTTAGAAGAAATGTCTTGGTTACTAGAACTGAGAACTCCATGGCCCATGTTCATGGGTGGGTAGAAGGGAGAAGCTGACTGCTCCAAGGCAGAGTAAATAGGCTTTTGGGAAACTATGCCCACAGGACTGCTGTGAGCAGCGCTGTTGAAGAGGAAGGGTCAGAACTCAGACAACCCAAGCTTATCAGTTGTATAGAGACAAATGACACGATCAAGATAGCCACTTTCAACATGCAATCAATGTTATATATTGTTATCATCAATTCTAATTTATTTATATATAAAATTCACATCATTGTAATCCCAGGGATTTCCCCCCCTCCATTCTCCACCCCCCTTTTCCCACCTGCTCAAAGTTGTACGCTTCAGTTTGGTGCTTAGCTTGTTTTGACTTTTCCTCAAGCCTTTTGTTTATTTTTTCACTATATCCCATATATTAGTGAAACCATTTGGTTTCTGTCTTCTTCTTTTTGACTTTCCCTGCTGCTAGGGGATGCTCATTTGTCTTGTTCCTTGGAGTCTATGGGTTCCACAGCCCCACCTTTCAATGCCTTTTAAGTAGCCCAACACATCCCCAAGTACATATACAAATGGAAGGGCTCTCACCGGACTTCAATCACATGCACCAAAACAACTCATATAGCCTGAGGAAGCCTTTCAAAGCCCTAACAAGAATAACGCCAAAAGTTTCCAGGGACAATTCCTGAAAGAGCTTCGGAAGTCAGAATACTGAAGCACTGTATAGCTCTACACAGAAGAAGGTATTAGGAAAGTTCTCACATGAACACACAACAGTTTTGTGTTTTTATTTGCTATTATTGTTGTTCTTTTTTTGTACAGTGCTTGACTTCTCCCCTCAGTGCAGATCCCCTCTAATCTCCCAATGCCACATCACCTGGGAACCATCACCACAGACCCTTGAGCTTGTCCCTCCCGTTTTGATCCCTCTCTCTCCCTTCCCCGCTGTACATCTCTGATCTATAATTTGCCTGCTAGTTTTGTCTTTTTAAAAATCTTTTGTTCCATTCCCCTCTTGTAAGTGAAACTATGAAATATTTCTCTTTTCCTTTCTGGTTTATCTCACCGAGCACCATCCTTCCCAGCCCCATTCCTGGTTTGCAAATAGCATGTTTACCTCTTTGGATTGCTGAGTAGTATTCATTTGGAACAAAAAATAAGTTTATATCAGTATCTTGAATCTGCTCCTGAAATAAAATCAGGTCAAAGTAGGGTAGAAGCCTCCATCAAACAAGCATCAGGGGAAAATGCAGCAGTTTTTAAAATGTGACTTCTGCCGCCCAGAATCATACCACCCACATGGAACAGTTGCCAGTCAAATGCAATTTAAACAGCAGAGTTTTATTAACAGGAAAAGAAAAAGTCAAACAAAAGTCCTTAATGCCACAAGTGGTCAGTTATCTTACCCCAGTCACCATTTTTAGTTCCAAAGGTCCCAAAGATACATGTCCAAGATGGTGGTCCTTTGCCCCTCCAAACCTGAGGCAGCACTTTGCAAAGTCCAGCCTTTCTACAGTGTTTCCCCTTTGCTTCTTCTTTCTCCAGTTTTCAGAGCTGTGGCTTCTCCAAGGCTCTTCAAACTTTTCAACATATGCTGATGCAAAAAGCAGCTTTCCAAATCCCTGCCTATCTCTAGATGCCAGCTTCCATGCCACCTTGCTGTGACAGCACACTATCCACACCAGCTACTCCTTTACTGGATGCTCTCCCACCATGGCCCCTCACCACCACCAGCTCACTCACCCAGGGGACTTTTGCCCAGCCTGATCATGTGGGCCTCTGGTGTTAGCCCACCATTCTTGTGTCTCTCCCACCTTTCTCTATCTCCACTTTTTATGCACACTTTCATGCTTCTTACTTCTTATGGATTTTTCTCTCAACCCCTGCTTATCAGGACAGTGTGGTATCCAATGCAATTTTCAACTACATCACTACTAGAGGCCTTTGTTGTTCATCCAGCTGAGTCACCGTCTATCTCTCCTGAACCTAATTCAAGTACAATTTGCCAACTTTCAGGCAAGACTGTTGAATAGTCATGATCTAGAAAAAAAAAATTCCTGGACTAAAGCATAATGTATCAATCACCATTTGTCCAGCATTTGCTATGAGAAAGAGCTTCCTTTAGGTAAGTTCTTTATATCTTCTATCTTATTAAATACAAAAGTAGACTAATTATTAACTAACAATAATTAGACTAACAAGATTGATAAGATTATGTCCCTATGGATATAATCAATGAAAACAGTAAGTGTTCAGAGGTAAAATAACGTCTTCAAACTAAGTCACTAGCGATGACCTAGACTTAGAACTTCACTATCTGATACCCGAGTTTTACTTACAATTATTGTACTGTATTAACAGGCAGTTCATTCATGTCCTCATTGTGTTTTGTTTGTATCTTGGAGGAACTGTCAGACACTGTTGGTTCATTCTCTGTTTGAAATGGAATTCTTGAAACAGTCTCAAGTTTGGTCTTTTTTATTTTTTTTCCTCTATAATTTCAAAGCTATTAGTAGATCATTTCCCCTACAAGCTCACCTTATCCTTAAACCTAATTCATTGCTTCCTTTTTACCATGATGAACCTGAGCTTGGATTTGAATGATGGCAATTATAGATAAAACTTAACTGCCACAACCATCATGTTCACAAACTGTAATGTCACAACAAAATATGCCTTCAAATATACTACAAATCCAACCTCTTTAGTTATGGATAGCTCTGAGGAACTCTTTGGCAAAGCAATGATACTCTCTTTTAAAAAACATATCCTCAAAGGAAAATGAGGAAACAGAAAAAGCAAAGGCATATCATTCCTTAGTAATATTCAAAGACTCTTCCTAAAAAGGGATGTTTTCTCGGTGAAATATAAGTATTTTGAGTCTCACACTAAAGCACATTTTAGTGTCTTTGTTCTTTTGCGTGGCATTTTGTTTCTGGACCTAGACAGAGCCATGATAAGGGTTTGAAATCCACTTTTGCCTTTAGTCATAAATTAATTTTAAAAACAGATCCAAGCAGGCTCTGTGCTGTCAGTCTTCCCCTAGGCCCCTGGTTTAGAGAACATCCACATGAAGAAATGCTGCTGCTTTCTCCCAAGTTGCCATTCTATCTGTTTAAGTGAAATTCTCTCTTTTGTTCATGTTTCAAAGTCAAAATAAATAGTGCATTCCCCCCTGTATGTCTGTCTTTTCTCAAAGACATATCATTTTCATGGTCTTTCTCTTCTTGCAGGTTTAGGTTTTGCTTCAAAATAGAAAGCTGAGACTTTTGATCCACAAAAACCATCATACTCTTCCAGACTTTAACAGTTAGGAACTACTGCACAAAATTCTTTGATGATAATAATTCCTAGGATAGAGATTCTTAGGTTCTACTTCTGAAAATTTTCATTTAATCTGTCAGACATGAGGTCTGTGAACATTTACTCAAGATTCAGGTGATAAATTAGACAACATTGACCTCTAGAGCATAACAGTATGGAATTCATCATGGCAAAGAGTAGATGAATGAGGAACTTTATTTTTGTAACTATTTTTTTAAGAAAATATTATGTTCATGGCTTAAGAACATGTTCTCTAGTAATCAAACCCAGTTTTAAACCATGACCTAATCACATATTTAATCTGTGATTTTGCTAAATTTCTTCAAGGAATAAAAGTAATGCGTACCTCATGAAATATTTGTATGGATTGAATGAGATAACTGTGAAAAGCACTTAAAGACAGGTTTCAAGTTGTGTTCAGTGCTCAATACTATGAATAGTTGTGTTATCACTGCTATTATCAGTATTGTATGGACACTACTGCCCTGCAGATACTGTAGTTATCCTGTAGTTAGTGTGTCACCAAGAGGTAACTAAGACTCCTGCTTGCTCTAAAGGTGTCTGGCCATTCGAATACAAAGACAAAGACAGAATAGACTGCCTGTGCAAAATAACTGATGTGCATAAAGAGGAAGAAGAGAAGAAAGGCTATTCCAAATAAAACATTCAAAGTTACTCATCCCCTCTTGGGTAACTGCCCAGCTAAACAGGCTCACCCTGAATTAGGGCCACTGTGACCCAAAACCTTTGCCACTTATCTAAGGTACTTTCTGGAGGAAACCAGTAGATGATAAGGGCCAGAATTTCATTCAATGAGAAGGGCCAGAATTTCATTCAATTATTGAATGAAAGAAGCAAAATCATAGACAAACTCAAGAAAATGGCTGCCATCATCAGCCTCCCCACATCTCTCACCCACCTGTCTCATCCAATTGTCTCTACTTAATTGAAAAGTGGAAGAAAAACAGCTTGAATAAGTAATTTATTTGAGTTCACTCATTCTGAGTATCAGTCTAAGTGTAGCTAAAGGTGCAAACATTTAAACTATTTAATAGCTGAGGATAGTTGAATTATTTGGACAAAGACAGAAATCATTCATCTTGCTTTTAAGCTTATGTTACTAAGAATAAATGTTACAAGTGTTGCATGCTTTTATTTGTTCATTTGTATGTATTAAAAACTTTAATGAGGTAGCATTGATATGCAAAATATCAGCATGTTTTTTAAGATATATAATCAGTTTGATGAGTTTTGATATACGTACAGCTGTGATGCCATCATCACAATCAAGGTAATAAACATATACATCACCTCCCAAAGTTTCTAGTGTCTCTTTGCTGTCTTTCTTTTCATTCACAGTAAGAATTCTTAATGTGAAATCTACTATTCCAACACCTATGTACACAGTATTTTATTATTCACAGTAGGCACTGTGCTATGCTGAACTACAGATGTTTGCATCTGTAGTTTTAGAACTGAAACCATTCAACAGCTCTCCAATCTACCAGGTCCTTTTGCAATACTCATGTATGTCCTGCTTCCATAAATTTTACTACTTCAGAGACTTCAAGTTAGATCTCTAAATTTATTCTGTTGAATTCTGTTTTTCAACAATAGCTTTAACAGCATTTTTAAGGAGGTCAACAGTTTCATTCAGTGGTAGACTCTGCTACTTATGTAGCTGATTTTGCACAGAAGGTACAAATCTAAAGAGCATGGTTGTTCAGAAAACCTAGGATTAAGGCATACACCTACCACTTACTTGTGGCTGACCTTGGAAAAGCCACAAGCTCCTGCATTCCTCTTTCTCTGTGATGGTGAATAAGAATATAAAGTTCACAGGATTAATAGAAAATTTAAAAAGATCAAGTACTTTAAATGATTTAGTATTTCCAGAATGTGAAAGTAATATTTTGACCAATAACTATCTCAAAGCACAAGATAACCCATCAATCATGCAAATCTGCAAAACTGAACCTGTTTTCAATTACAGTAGGCAAGGCACAACCTTGATCTTTGAAAATACAGTAGCAGTGTTGTTAGTGAGCAAGTAGGACACCCAAGGACCCTCCAACTTGCACACTCTAAAGGGATTCAGTCATCTCGTACACAAAAGCAGAGAAGACTTTTAATGTAAAATAATTTTAATAGAATTAGTGCATATAGAAAAGGAAGAAAAGAGGATTTTTTTTCTAATAAAGCATCTAAAATCACCCTTTCCCCTGTGGCTAAATACCCAGCCAGATTTGGCCTGAAGCAGAGTTGCTGAGACTTGAAAACTTGCCATGAATCTAAGTCAACTTGTGCAGGAAATCCTAAGAGGAGGATCTGCAGCAGTTCCAGAGGCTAGAACAAAAGGAGATACCACATCAGGATAATGACTGCCATTCCCTAGCTCCCAGGTATCTTTCAACCATATATCTTTTCCAAGTGTCTCCACCTGTCTCTCCTCCATGTGGCTCCTTTCAGGTCTTCATATCAGCACTATCAGGGTGCAAATCAAGTTGTAGGAACAAGAGTTCTTCTTTCATCCCTCTGTAACTTCTCCTGGCCCTTAAGTTCCAACTCCTAGTTCCCAGTAGCTAGTCCAAAGCAATGTGGCTCATGTCATTTGGGATGAGGAACCTGGGTCCTTCCTTCCCCATTTTATGCAGGTGCCCCTGTATTAGTATCTCTTGATTGGGAAGATTGAAGAGGATATTTACAAGATGATGGTATGGATGGGTTTAGGGTTTTGAGATGCCTTCCCTAAAAGAGCTCTAACTGGAACTGTTCAAATCCCATTGGTAACAGTACATGGTAGATGGATGGACACTTGAAAACAAAAAAGTGTATATACAACTAAATGTTTGATAGACAGCTGGCTTTTGGGGTGCTTTATTTTCTTTAAGCTGTGCTCTATTATTCAGATGAATTCATTTTTTTTTGGTAAATTACCAAGTCATTCAATTAAAGTATTCAGAGTTCTGTATTCTTATTTCCTAAATGAATTTTCTGTGACAAACAGTATAGTCTTGTGACTGAAAACAGTCTCAATATTTATTCATAATAGATAGAGAGGTAGAGAGATAGAGCTATACAATGTAGGTGTATCTATTTAAAGTATTAGTACTATTTGTCAGCATTAATATAGAGTTGACATAGATTCTGACCATCATAACCAAAAATTTGAAATGAAACTGTCCAGACTTTATTTTATTACTAAGCTTATCTTTATAAGCAAGCTATCCCCATGTAAACATAATTCTGGGATGAATCACATTATCATAACACTGGGGTAAGGTTATACCCCTTGACTTAAGAACTATGGGCTTTATCTAAGCATCTGGATACTCAGACTTACATGCAATAGACAAATTCTTTTCTTAAAATTCCAGCAAGTTAACAAATAATCATTTAACCTCTCATTAGCATAATTTCCTATTCACAGCTAAGATCCTGATTCCTGGCTTATGAATACAAGAAATAAAGAAATTTATATTCTCAGGACATCAAACTCAGTTATCTGGACCTAAAGTGATGTAAATGAAGCTGTTGAGTGTGCCATTTGATGGAGTAGCAGCATCAGTGTGCTCACTCTCTGCATTGTGTGGTATCTAAGCTTTGCATTTATGATGCAAATGCTGGTAGGCAAAGTGCAACTTAGTATTCATGCAACAGATGCCATCTGTATGATTTTCTGGGGATGATGTTTAACAGAACTATGGAAAGTAATGACTGTTCAAATATAAATGACACTTCTGATTTTTACTGAAAGCAACCCTAAACACCAGAGAAGTGCCAACTATATCAGTTTAGAAGGAATTCTTATAGAGTTAAAGCATCTTGTCATGAAGACACTCGTTGACCTTGGTAAGCATACAGGATAAGTCTCTCATATTGAACTATAAATAACTGGCCATTCCAGGAGAGTCCATAATACCACACAAAGAACTGGCAGTCTTGAACATAATATTACATTATGATTTCTAATTGAGCCAACACGACACTCATTTCTAACATACTATGTGTCATGTGTAATGTCACTGAAATTCATATTCAGCTTATGAGGATAGGTCAATAGTTCTCACCCATACACACACACGAAGGAAGGAAGGAAGGAAGGAAGGAAGGAAGGAAGGAAGGAAGGAAGGAAGGAAGGAAGGAAGGAAGGAAGGAAGGAAGGAAGGAAGGAAGGAAGG
>PVHY01000995.1:102330-161173 GCA_004024945.1 Uropsilus gracilis | reverse complement strand
CTTCTATACAGCGTTTCTACAGACACAAAAGAATAAAAGAGATCATAAGCTTAGAGGATGCATTATTGTGGACAGCAGGGTGTCTCTAGCCCTGGTCCTCTTTTAGAGAGGTTCAACAGAAGGCAGAAATAGCCTAACTGTCGTACCAAAGGGTATTTGGTCATTAGCTGGAGGCAACACAAAGAAGCATCATCCCAGTCTGAACCAGCAGATCCTGCGTGGCAGCAGCTGCAGGCTGTCAACTAACACACTGCAAAAGCATCTCTCTCTGTCTCCCTCTCTCTCCTCTCTCTCGCTCTCTCCTCTTTGTCTCTCTTTTTTTTGAGACTAGGTCTTACCATTTTTGCCCGTGGAACCACAGGCTCACGTTGCCTGGGGTACCACAGACTCAAGCAGTCCTCAGCTTCAGCTTCCCAGGTAGCTGGGATTACAGGCACGTGCCACCCCACCCAGATAATTTTTTGCAACTAGGTCTCTCTGTGTTGCCCTGAGCAGAACTCGAACCATGATCCTTAGCCCCAGCCGCTTCATAGGCTGAAACTTACAGGCACCAGCCACCGTGCTGGCTGCAAAAGCATCTCTTAAAGAGGATTGAACAGCACATCCGTATCATCACTATAGCACATATTGCTGTGTTCCCACAAAACACTGATAAAGAGGTGGGGATTTTGGAGAAGCCTGGGGCAAAGGTGGATCTGCTGAAGAGTGAGACCCTGGCGTGTTTCATGGATGGAATTATCATATACACTAGCAGTTATGTGGGGTAGGACGGCCAGGGGTTAAAGTGATAATATGTCAATTTAGGATCTAGGGTGCGATGTGTCTGCTGACTGTTTATCTGCTCAATCATCAAAAAATGTACTCTCCACCCCTGTTCAAAGTTCCTGTCTTATCAACAAAGCATATGACTGGTTAAACCCTGGGTTACCAATGCCAGAATGTATGTATCTCTGGCCCAGAGTGATCCTAGCGTCCTGCTTTTGTTTAACTTGAAAGGGGTCCTTGACTTTGTCCATACATGTCTCAGGTTTGGGATCTGATTCATTGTTTTGCTCTGACACATTGGTTACAGGGAGCATGATTTAGTTCAGCAGAACCACAGTTTATGATTTCAACTCTCAGGCTCTTATATTAGTTACTTACTAATTATTCCTTTTTTGTAGTCTAGAACATTTTTTTCTTTCTAGAACTCCTTTCAACTCCCTGATTTTGCAGCCTAGAAAGAATGAAACGTTATTTTTTTTCTCTGCTTATAAGGGGTCATGAATAACATGAGTGACAAGCTTCTGTCCTTTGCCATTGCTTCTTTCCACTAAAGTGACTATGATACAAACTGTACATGAGGTGATAAGCAAGACCCAATTGAATGGTGCTAACATTTGAACAGTAATAAACATGGACAGAGATCATTTTCCCATGATTTGGTTTGTAAATAATTTAAGGAAGAGTATATAAGTAAAAAGGGGGGGGGGGATTCCTATTTAGCTTTTAAGAGTATAAACTCTCAAGGACATTTAAAATAGTCTCTTACTTGATTGACTAGTAAAAAATAGATTTCTACAACGTGTCTGCAACTTGTGGAAGCTCTTGGCTTATTAATAGCAAAGATGTCAAAGGGAAAGCTTGATGATACTGGCAAGTGTATTAGATAAAAGCCACTGGATGTATTTGCATTATATCCAAGATAGACGTGCTAGAGATAAAAGAAGTTGACACATTAAAGTGCTTTGCTCTTTCCAGCCCTGTAGCTAATATAAAATGTTATAAGGAGTTTATTGTGATTGGAGTGTGAACTTAACTTAAAAACCACAGTCCATCTCCCTAGGTGCCTTACATACAGGCATGGTTGTCAGGCAAGGAATTGCTTTTCTGTGTCTCTGGAAACTTGAATTTCACTTTGCCATTTGAAATCTAGTCACTACAAAAGTGCTTCCATTCAAGTGAACTTTACAAATCTTTTGACTTCCTATTGCAATTCCCCTTTACTCCAGTGAATTAGACAGCAAATTTGTATTGCTCTGAATGTCTTTGAGTGAGCAGAGGACTCTGTCAAGGTACCTGGTTTCAGTTCATGTGTAGGCAGACAGAGCAAGTTCATTCAAGAGTCATGAGTGGACAGTTCATTCAGAAATCATTGGTCACCTCTTGCTATTGCAAAGTGAAACATACTGCATGTTTTATCTACTGGTCACCAGCAGTTGGCTCGGCTTTTTAGAGACTTTAAATTGTAAAGACTAATGTAGTTATGACTTATTCCTTCAAATTGTAGATAGTATTGCTTCTCAAGATAATGACAAAATGAACTTCCATAAATATACAACATAAATGACTTACATGTTAACTTCTTAAAATCATTTTTTTTTGTTTTACTTGCTTACATCATTATTGTTTTTACAATACCTGATTTCTCCCTTCAGGTGTGACTCCCAATACTGTAACACCCACAATCCATCACTAAAGTTCCTTGTGCTTTCCTTTCTCTGTTTTGAGTCCTCTCCCTCCTCCGCCTGTACTGTATGCCTCAGACCCATGATTAGCTTAAAATGCTAACATTTTAATCTATTTGAATAGGGGTTTTACATGCATTATTTCCTTCCTCCCTCTCTACTTTCTATATATTTTTTTCTTTTGTGTTCCCTTCTTCATTCTTTTTTTTTTCCCTCAGAATCTATATATGTATGGAACTAGGATTGTGAGGGTGTTTCCATTCTCTAATGTATATATCACACCACCCATAAATTCTTTGGCATAAAAAGTCACTTTCAAACCATTCAAAGTATAATCCTTTAAAATCAATTTATGACTTGCACTTGCACAAATAAAGATATCACCAATTCTCATTTGTAGCAGAGAAACAGGAATTTTTTAGAATTATTTTTGGTATGTGTCTCTTCTATCATTCTGTGGAGAAACCAAAGTCTCTATCATGAAACCTCACTAAGACTCTGAATAACTCCAGTGTGAGCCATCAAATTGAGCATTTGCAATTATTTATGGCATATATTTACCATTCATGGCGATTAACTAGAAATCATAGACAACTGAGCTAAAAACTTGCTTTGGAAAGCCAGTTTAATTGGAATGTGAAAGAGATGATGACCTGTGCATTTGTTTTTCAGGGGTTCAAAACAAATTACTATATACTTTATGATGTAAAGTAGCACACATTCATTACTTCACATTTCCTTAGAGTATGGATATAACTTAGGAGATTCCCTGCTTAGGGTTCCTTATGCTATAATTAAAATATCAGGACTGTGTATTTACTTCAGATTCTGAATCAAGATGATGTGCTTTTTGGTAGAATTCAGCTGCTTACCATTGTAGTTCTGAAATCCTCAGCAGCTAGCGATCTGCTACAGTGTTGTCATGTCATGCTCCCCAATGTTATTCACAGTTTTCAGTTTGATTTTTTAAGGCCTCAGGAAAATCTCTTACTCCAGTCTGGAAAGGACGAGTTCTAAATAATATAATGAGATCCCAAGAATGAGGTACCATCTTCATCACCCTTTCACATAATATAACTTGATGTATTTATAGCATTTCATCCATCTAGAAATAAAATTCCTACTAAAGAACAGAAATTATGGGGGTCCCTTGAAATGATTCCTTAAATACATCACATCTGGTCTACAAACAGAAAGACTATAACCTAACCAGCCAGGGAGTGTCAGTCTACCTACAGTGAAATCTGAAGATCTGAAAAATAACTTGCTCTCTTTATATTCTGTTGTCTATGGTTTTCACTGATGTTTTTAATTTTTATGTTTTCCACTTACAAGACAATGTCAATACATTTTCTTTAAAAATGTGATTGTTTATGTCTATCAATTGGTGGGATTCAGAAATTTGATTTCCATTTTTACAAGTGAAAACACTGAACTTCACTTGACCCTCAAGTTAATGAAAATGGAACTACCACTTGACCAAATTGTTCTCTTGGGAATCTACCCAAAAGAGACCTCAATATGGGTACAAAGGGACACCTGTGGTTGGATGTTTATTGCAGCACAATTACTAATTGCAAGGTCATAGAAACAACCTAAATGCCCCAAAACAGATGACTGGATGAAAAAAATGTGGTACATATACACAATGGAATATCACTCATCAATTAAAAATGACAAGTTTGACATGGATGTACTTAGAAGAAATCATATTAGCAGAAGCAAGTCATAAAGAAAAAGACAGAAACCAAATGACTTCATTAATATATGGGATATAGTGAAAAAATAAACAAAAGACTTGAGGAAAAGTCAAAACAAGCTAAGCACCAAACTGAAGTGCATAATTTTGAGCAGGAGGGAGAGGGGGGGAAATGGAAGGGAGTGTGGGGAGGGGTAAACCCCTGGGATTACAATGTTGTGAAATTTATATATAAATAAAAAAAGAAATAAAAAAAACAAAACACTGAGCTTCAGAGTGGCTAATCATTGCTTAAATCACTTAAGTACTCATAGGTTGGAAACTGCTAAGAGTTAGGAAGTGAGTTTATATTTTTCTGACATCTGCTCTTAATTCAGTATCACAAATCACAAGTGTAATGTCTCTGTAAAATTTGTTTTATTAAATACCTTACAAAGGGTTGCCTTAACAGCTTTAATTCTCATATAGACTATGGATTGCATACCCATGTGGTATGCATAGTATGCAAATTGAACTAGATATTCACAAAGGCTCAGAGATTCAAGGTGATTCTAACTTGTATTTTCTGATAATAATGCTATTATTGTAAAGTTGCTAGCCTATCCCTTTCCATTTCTGAAGCTAAGACAAAGATTGCCCAAGAAAGGGTATTGAAATACCAACCCAAATGTACTAAGATCATTTTCTAATAGACCATTGTTCTTATCATTTATTTTTAATTTCTATTCACCAGTGTCATAACTCAGGTCTCAGAAAATATCAAGCCCCAAATTTCCCTTAATACATTTTACTGAACTTGTCATGGTGTATTCCTCATCACTATTCTTAGTGACCATGTCTTTCATGAATAAGAATGAGAGCTTTAGGAAAAGTCATTTGAAAAATAGAGATGTTTTTAACATGAATTCTAGAATGCAGCTAAATATCAAAGCTGATCAGCTTTGGCCAAATGAGCTCTGATAATATGAATAAAGTCAACAGGATAAAAAAATGTTTGGTATTCTTATTGGCCAAAATTCAATTGAAAACAAAGATAAAACAAGAGGCAAAGACAAAGGAAAGCAAATATGCATTACTGTTAGCTGGATCTGAGTCTCCATATCACCAACTCTACTCTCAAGAAGAATTCTCACCTTGAAGCCCAGATTAAAGGATGATGAAGCTTTTTTAAACTGAAATCCAAACTCTAACAAAGTATCTTTTTTATACTCATTAGAGCCACATTGGACAGAATATCCACAATGGACCTAACATTGAACAGAATGAAGGCTAACAAGAGCATGCTTAGAAGAATGAAGGCTAACAAGAGCATGGTTTTCCCCATGTTGAGGAAAAGACTACCCATGCCTTTCGCCTTTCATTTCTAAGTAAGCCTGGTCTATAATAACACAGTCAAGTGATCATACACTAAGAGAAACAGCAGAATTAATTCCTCTGAAGAAACAAAATTTAGGAGAATAAGACATTACTCAAAGAAAGATTGAAGGGTGTGGTGGTGCATGCCTCTAATCCAAGCTACCTGGGAGGCTGAAGCTTGGGATTACTTGAGTCTGTGGGTTCTAGACTACCCTGGGAAACATAGTGAGACCTAGTTCCTAAAAAAAAAGAAAAGAAAAGAAAGAAAGATTGGGAATAGTTTAGATAGCTTTTCCTCTGTTCTATGTCACTGTTGTAGCAGATATATCAAAATCTACAAAACACTACAATCAACAACATCATTACAAAGAAAGTTCTAAGGAAAGTGTTATGCAGTTTAAAAAAAGTCTAGAAATGCAGACAAAAGTAATATTAAGCACAGTAATATTACTAAAATATTAATATTAAAAAAGTAATATTTGCTTCAGACATTCTATAATGCTGATGTACATTTGTGAATATCTATGTGAAACCAACTTATGTGATCATAGAAATTTTATTCAAGAACCATACTAATACATCCTTAGATATCTATCATTCACATAGCTTGAAAAGTAAAGATTAAGACAAAGTTAGCTTACAAAAGTTTTGAGGAAATAGTAATGTTTGAGGGGTAAAAATTATAACTAGCAGGTTTGGCAGAGAAAGTATAAAACTGTGCAGAAGATATAAAAGTTGTCACTAAAACTTGGATAGATGTAGAACAAAAATTGCTTGTTAGAAGAGTCCCACATTGAGGAAAATTACATTGACCTAGTCCCTCTTTCATCTTCAGTGATTGGCTGGAAGTTTCCAAAAAAAGAGAATGGCTGTGACTTAAAGCTGATGTGATCCTGGAGGCATTCATTGATAGAGGTCAGCTAAGTGTACACTTTATCATTGAGCTGTGAGTTTTCCAGCTGAGGAGATGTGATTGGCCTATTTTCATGGCCACTACAATTGGTATTCTAAGAAATTCAGAATTAAATATTCTAACAATCACATATGAATATGAATATGAATATGAAATGAATCAATCATTTTTTAACAAACGTATTTGTCTACACGGATGTGTGTATTTCCTCTTCCCCTTATTAAAGCAGTAGCAAAAATTGTCAGTAAGCTTTCTTGAGATGTGACAAGATATGGAATTTCCCTGCTTTATTATTCTGTTCTGCTGAGTGAATGTGAAATGATGTCCAGCTTAATTCTCAACAATTGCCTTCTGTATTCATCAAAGAACTGAATGTGATCTCCTAATACTGTATCACTTAGGTTCTTGTTTTCATGAAGATAAGACATCATAATTCCCTCCTACATGGAATAGCTGGAAAAAAAACCAAGAAGCTTCAAAGGCAAACATAATCCATATGAGAATACACTTTAAATAAAAAATGTCATCTAAGGATATATCTTTCTGAAAATCTACCCAAAATTCTACAGACATTTAAGTTTGTGCTATGATTATAAATAAGATATTTGTTCCATTCTAGGTTTAGTTCAGAACAAGATCTATATCGCATCGGTTTCTGGATTAAGGAAGATGGATGAGATTTTTATTCAACACCGCCATTAGCTTTCAGAGTTTTATTTGTAGTGACCCGTGAGTCACCCCTGTGTAGGTTGAGAGGTCAAATGGAAATACCAAATGCAAAATGCAATTATTTAAGAGAACTAGGATACTTGTAAAGATAGCTTTGAAAGGATTTGATTTGTATTATGACCTCAACCTACCTGGGACAAATAAATCAAGCAGGATTCTTTATGCTTACCATACTCTGAAGTTTATATTTATAATGAATATGAATCCGCCTGAATGTTTGCTATCTACAGTAAGATGGATAGAAAATGGATTGGTAAGACTTTTTAAAAAGTGGTTGACACAGAACAGATGTGATCACTTAATGATATTCCAAATAACCTATACATTCCAATAAAATTTGCAGATGTTGGGCCAGGTTTGTTTTATAGGTCATGGGTTACCAAATTTTGATGGATGTTTGCAAACATGGAAAGTATCTGATAAAGCTTCCTGCTTTTAATTGACACAGATACCTACCCATCTCCTCACTGTTTTTCTAGAAACCAGGATGACTATAACTTGACTTTGTTTTAAAAAGTCCTCAGATTTTTCAAAACTTTTCATCATGTCCTTGATAGTTGACAGATATTTTATATCTAGAACTGTATCTAGAATAATCTATTCTAAATATAGACCGCATTTTTAATAATCTTTGAAAAAACCCAGAGAAGAAGTGCATATAGAATTAAGAAAAAAGTAATTAGCTTAAAAAGATTAAAGCAAGAAATTGATTGCAGAAAACAGAATATGGCAACTTTGAAAAACTGAGGAAATATGTATTGTGATATATGAAAATGACAAGAAAATATGAGTGACACTAGCCACACTTCCCCTCCCTCTATATTTTTTTAAACAATGCTCAGTGTATATATAGTGTATATATATTTATATTGACTTGAAATTATATCTTTGGTTTGACAAGCTCTCTCCCCTAAGTAGGGGGATTAACTATGATCGTATTCATCACATTGTTCCACAAGGGATTGGGATACACCTGAATTGAAGGAATTATATCACACATTGCACATGCATATTACAAGTATTTTTACAGATCTTTTGCTTGACCTCTTTAAAGTAACAATTGAATTGAATGGAGACAGTAAAAAGATGAATTTCAAACCTGTTCAACTGCAACCTTAATGGTAGATTTTTGAGCATTAGAATTAGTTATTTAGGGATGCAATGAAATCCATTTTCTCTGGAGAAATATAAGAGCCAGATATCTCTACACAGAATATATTAGAGAAGAATCTTCTAAGAGACAAATTATTACAATAAGGTCCTTTTTCCATTTTTGACTCATAGTATTGTGCCTCCAGCAATTATTTGGATAAATTTTGAATAACTGATGAGCCATTCTTAAGTCTTGTTTCAATTTTTGTACTCAATTTTACATATCAGTCTTGTAATCAGGACTAGATAACAATATTGTATATTCATTAATTCCACTGCAAAGGGATTAAGTCATCTGCAGAGCCAAATTCTTAAATATGTTTGGAAGCAATGTAGAATCTAAATAAATACATACATTTGAAAAGTAGAGAAAATCCTTCCTTTGGTCAATTTGTTTTATTTCAGCTGGTGTTAGAAATTTTTCTTTGGGGGCATTCTGAAACTTGTGAAATTCAGACTTTAATTCAGAAAGAAACTTTAAAATACTTTTGTATTTATTGATCTGTAACTATTTTGAACTAGTTATAGTGTCCATGTTGAGTGACATTAAAGAGTACATTAAATTTAGTAAGAGAAGGAAATCTCAAAAGAATCTTAGAAACATGGTTTGCTTCAAACATTTATCACTGCTGCTGGGCAAACTTTCTTTTTCTCTAACTCCTGTAGGAAATCTAGTTTCACTGACTCAATTATTGAAATCCTTTAACAACATGGCAACCAGTGAAACAAAGAAAAAGGATGAACTGATAAGAAAAAAAAAATTCTGAATTAAAATCTAACTTCAAAAAAGTTTATTTTTAAATTTATGAGAACTGATTTTATCTTTTCTGTTAATCATCCAATTTGAGAAGCTAGCCAAGTATTATTAATAGAGAGGAAGCTAAAGAATCTGAAGACAGATATCTAGAGACTAACTATGAAAAAAAAATCACACTGTTTTGTATTCTAAGAAGAGTTATAATAGAGCTTTTCCACAACTGATTAAAGAGATGCAGCTGAAGAATTCAGCTGATGTCATCATCTAGATCCACTTGATCTAGAGCCACTTGAGCCCAGTAGCGGAATCTGATTATGCTGTGTATATTATGGTTCTGACTTATAGCTTTCCTTGACCACCTTGAAATACTTTGAATAGGGTTATTTTCTGTTTTAAGTTAATCTGAATCACTTTCTGTAGTGTGTAAGCAAGGACCAGGGATCGTGGTTCGAGTCCTGCCTGGAGCCTATAGCAAGACCGAGTTCCAAAAAATACAGCTGGGTGTGGTGGTGTGCACCTGTAATCCCAGCTACCTGGGAAGCTGAAGCTGGGGATTTCTTGAGTCTGTGGTACCCTGGGCAACATGAGCCTGCAGTTCCATGGGCAAAAATAGCGAGACCTAGTCTCAAGAAAAATAACACTAATTGTAAAAAGTTCTCTGGCTCCATACTGATGTTAGGTGAATCAGAATAAACCATTTGGACGAAGTAGTTCTTCGCAGAATGTAGGCCTGTACTCTGACAGCAAGAAGTGTACATAATTTCAAAGAGTCACTGGTGAAGGAAGAAAGCATTAGGTAATGATATTAAAAGATGAAAATTTTGCTGAGTGAGTTATTTAGACAGTACTACAAAATAATAGCAATACTCAATAATAATAATATCATTATGTTCAAATAAAAAGGGGCTACCAAATGCCTATGAGAGGCACATTGAATAAAGTATGGGAGATCTCAAAAAGTTCATTTCTTCAGGAATAAGTTCGTCATGGCATTTATGACTGTTTTCTGACAAAAGCAAATGTGTTTGAATTATGACTACCCTGTCATAGAGATGTGGCCTTTAGTGCATTTTCCTCATCTACAAAATGGATGTATTGTATTTTATATGGGTTCATTCTGAATGTCAAAGACAAAATATATGAAAAACATTAGTCATGGAATGAAAGAGAGTTCACACTTTCTTATTTTCAAATCCACATTCCTTTCAATACATATATGTGTGGGGAAGGTTGGGAGGATTTGGTTATCTTTCCAACACAATTACATTTTCTATATAAACCAATATGGGGGGGTAGTCAATTCAAATGTTATGTAGCAGTGTGATTTCAGCAGATTCCTAAAATAAATGTTAAACTATTTCAAAATTAATTGATATTCATAAATGTTATTTTCCAGTAGGTCTGCCTGAATTAAAAAAAAAATGTCACTTGGGACAACCAGCTTAACTATCTCCTATGAAATGTTCTATAGAACCCTAAATTTCTCTTTATATCATCCTTAATACACTTATAATTAGTTGTTATATAACTATATAGCTATAGATATCTTATAAGTTTACAGGTGACTATCTCTACTGCAGTCATCCCAATCTGAGTAAGTTCATCATCAGTTCTAGCAGCTAAAAAGGTCATAGCACTTGAAGTTATCTTCATAGATTTTTTGCATAATGAATGGGGGAAAACCAGGCAGCAAAGAAACAGCCACTTGAGTTTCTCAAGTTCTAATTCTTCTTTCTGTTTCCATTTTCTCCTCCCCATGTTTCCATTCTCTTCCTGTTCTCTCCTAGTTTTCTCTCAACCTCTTTCAACCTTTCTGGCACACTCCTTTTCATGCTCTTTCCTCATGTTCTCTCCTCTCCTTTTCTTCCCCAAGGTGGCACCACACTTTAGTCCTCCCCTCCTAGGTCCAGGTGTGACTACTCACACATGTGCACACCCACTGGCTAATCATACCATCATGGGGAGGGTGCAGTTGGCCATAGAGGACAATGGTGGAAAAAAAAACCTGACCAACTTATTTTATTTACCTTACACCATTATTTTTCTGCTGCCTGTCTATTCTTACTCTGACAATCTCAGCTGTTCTTTGGGTATTGGATACTCTAGGTGAAATGAAAGCAAGATATTTATGTGAAAAAAATAGAACTGAAAAGGGACATAAATATATTTTTAAGATGCTACTCTATTTAATAAACAGAGGAACTATCTTACAACCAAAACTACTCTGTATTCTCCCTTTCAACTACTCTGTTGAGTTTCTGTATATGTAGTTCCTGTTAAATGTGATCATGAGGTTCCAAGTTAGAAGATAAGACAGGAAGCACAATAGAAATAGTCCCTTTCTTCAAGAGTGATACAATCATATACTAAGTAGTACTACAGGTAAGAACCAAATAAGGATCAAATAGCAATCAAATAAATTTAGAGTTCTATAGCATATCTCACAGGAGGCAGTCCAATTTGTTCTCCTAAGTGACTTTTTTTAAAGTTCTAACTGGAAAGGACATTTATGAACATCAATTAATTTTCATATCACTAAACATTTATTTTAGGGATCTGTTGAAATATAAATATTTAATTGGCTTAGTTTATTAGCAACTTTGATTATAAAAATCAATGTAGACATTTACTCCCTAATTAGCAAGTTCTTGTTATTTATAAAAAATACTACTACTGAAGAAAACTTTAACACACCATTTTCTCAGTAGAAGTAAAGGATATACACTACCTAAGGAATGACTATCCTGAATTGAACAAGACATATGTTAAAATGGATTGAACAAGCTTGTTGTGGTGAATGTCTACATTTGCATTTTTATTAGCACTGTCATTCAGAGTGACAATAATTAGCCTTTCCCCAGTAAGAAAAACCTGATTTATAAAATTAGAATCCATAAACTCTGTGATTTCTGGTGTTTGGACAAAGAAAACTACTGGTTGCTTGGAAAAATTGCTTTCCAAGGACAAAGGAGAACAGAGCAATGAGAAGGTCAACTAGTCTCCCCAACAAGAACAAAAAGCACTTGTGATTGAAGTTGTAATGGTCAAACATCACCATGCAAAGGGATCAAGCATGTAGTAACACAATCATAACCCACCAGATTCCTTTATTGATTCTTGACTGAGAATGTAGCACTAGAATAAATAATGTCAAAGAACAGAAATCATTTTATGCATCATCGCATCACTGGGTTGATGATAGGATCCCGCCTCCCTCAGGTACCTTCTGCTTCAACATACAGCAAGAGTCTTAGTTCAACGTTGTTGCAATATTTAAATAAGATGGGGTTTTAGTGGTATTAAAACAATTTTACTGAGTGGAATATAGAACATTTCTCAAGAAAAAATAATTCCAGTTGCCATTAACTGAACGCTCCTGCACTGGCACTTATATTTCATTAAGATATCAAAGTTATATTAGGAATGTCAGTAGCCATAGTAACATAAAATTTTTCTTTGCACGGTGCTCTATTTTCATACCCACCTGTGAGCCGACCCAGAAGCAAAACTCTAGCCCAATCTGTGGGCTTATCAGACTGTAGGAGATGCTTGTCAGGCTACTTGGGATGCAGGAACACGACAAAGAGAGCCCAGGCTGCTGTTGTAAATGAAGAGAAAGAGACAATATGAAAGAGATCGAACCTGTGCTTACAACTGTCTGGACAACAATCTTTCAGAAAGAGTTTTCTATTTTCCAAAAGTAATTTCCCAGCTATAAAATTATGGCTATAGGAGTAATAGGAGATTTGATGCAAGTAGAGAAAGCGCATGATTTCTCATACAGATTTATTGTCATATAGTGAAAGACAAAGTAATCCCACAGATACCTAATAGTGAATATGACTTGCAGCCCAACTGTTAAAATCAAAAAGTATCAAAAGAGAGGGAGGGAGGAAGGAAGGAAGGAAGGAAGGAAGGAAGGAAGGAAGGAAGGAAGGAAGGAAGGAAGGAAGGAAGGAAGGAGAAAGGGAAAGAGAGAGTGAGGGAAGGAGGGAAGAAGGATGGAAGAGAAGGAAAAAAAAATTAAAATTATCAGTAGAAAAAATTGTGTAATTTTACCCTATGTACCTTTACCTGGCCACGAACATCATGGCTCGTGATTAGGCGCTGTGTCATTTGGAATTTGGCTTGTATCTTATCTTGACCACTTACTGTCTATGATTTTTAGAAAGTTACCTTCCACTCTTTACCTCAGTTTCTTCACCTAGGAAATGGGTAATATGATAGTATCTACTACAAAGAGCTATAAAGAGTTCAGTAAAAGAATGTGCATAAGTTATTTAATGCAATTTCTGGAATAAAGTAAGAGTTTCCTGAGTCCAGAGGCTCAACAAAAACCTAGGTCTGCTAAATCAAATATCAAGGTTTTTACAGCACTTGTTGATTTGCTATATGCCTCAACCTTAATGTTCTCTTTACTTTGACTTTTCAAAACTAGATTTCTAAGAGAAAAACTTTAAACAAAATAAAAAAAGTCTAAGAAACTGAGCACTCAGCTTTGGGAAATATTGTTAAAAATGACATATTTTATTTATTTCTCCCATTAGAGAAATAGTCTATAAAAACTCTGTTTCTTAACTGTGTGCTAGACCTTCTCAGAGAAGGCTATAGACTGTAAATTATTTAAGCTCATGTTTTTTCCAGCAGGCATTGTTTTAAAACCAACAAAGTGGGGCTATTGGCAGTTCTTGAGATTTCCTGATCTAGGCTTTCTTGAAACACTTTCAGAAAGTTCTCTTAATAACTCAAACTTAGACCATGACTGATACATAGTGATGGTTTTAGCAATCTGTTATATATACGTAATAAATAGTATCAACAATGGCATTGTGATAAATTTCTGCTTGTTTGTGTATAAACTCTAGCTACAGAAGCTTGTGCTACCAGAATTAAATTTTCATTTTGTTTTTAATGTCAATTTTGGCTTTGTAAAACTTATGTTTTTCATTTGAAAGCAAGTAATAGTAATGCATAAAAATAGATGACATAATTTTTAAAAAGATGGAAAAAAACACCAGTATTTCCCAACACAGAATTGACTATGTCAAAATTTTGGAATTTACTTTCCAGATATTTTTTATTCACATACAAATACAGAGGTTTTGGTGGAGATACATTTTTCCTGATTCTTTTCTTTAAAATATCTCCAAGTGTTTATATTCTCCATAAATTCCTGCTAAGTGTCTAAAAATTATTCCACTGTATAGACATCACCAATATAGAAGTAGAATGTGGAAAAAATATATACATTACAAAATTCTAAGAAGTGCAAATAAAGCTTTGAAAATTATTTTTAAACAAGCAGATGTTACTTATTTCCATTGCATAAACAATCAAATCAATTTAACTTATTTTATCTATTGTTTCATGTCCTTCAGATGTATAAAATATCATATATAAATCATTGATAAAAATATTATCGCCAAAAGTGACTGATACTGATGTTAAGTGTATAGAGAGTCAAACATACAGTATCCATCCATTTTGGCAATTTTTTTTCACTTTACAGAAAAGATTCAGATAATACCAACTTGAATATGCTAGCAACTTATAACAAAGGTTCAGATGATATTCTTCTGCTGCTTAAAATATTTTTCTGGTATTGTTTAATTGTATATATTTAAAATAAATATCTCTCAAATGTATATGATCATGCTTTACCCACCACCACAATCCCAGTCATCCTTCACCAAAAATCTACAGCCCCTGCATTTTCTTCCACCTTCCTTTATTTCTGACAGTGTCAGTTCTACAGATTTCATGAGTTGGCTGTTTCTTTTTTTTTATTTCATACATAGTGAAATCATTAGTTATTAATCTTTCTCCTCCTGTATTATTTCAACTAACATAATTACCTCCACTCCCATCCCTGTTTTCTCAAATAACAAGAATTCAAATCTTTTGTTTATAACTAAGTAGCTCTCCATCTATTTGTATTCACATGCACATGAAAGAATGAAGTTGACACAATTCACTTTTAGTTCTATACACAAAAATAAATTCCAAATGGATTAATGATTTCAATATAGGACCTACAATAATAAAATATATGGAAGATACTGTCAGTTTATTCCATTATATCCACAAGAAGGATTTTTTAGTGACTCAACTCCTTTCATAATGGGATAAGACACCAGAGTAAACAATGAGGCAACCTCAAGCTAAACATCTTTTACAAAAACGCAGAAAATATAAGGATATTAAAGGCATCCTACTGAATAGAAAATAGTCATGCAATATGTAACTGACAAGATTAAATAGCCAAGATATATGAAAAACACAATTAAGCAACTGTAAACAAACAACCCAGTTAACAAATGGACAGTGCATATGAACAGATAACTTATTGAAGAGCATATCCACATGCTCAATAGAATTATGAAAATATATTCTTGACAAGTGTCTATAAGCTTAAAACCACAATAATATGCTGTCCCCCATCAGTGAGGATGGCACTTAATGGAGAAGGGAGGGATGCAAATAAAGAAAATACCATAACAAGGTTGGTTGGAATGTAAACTGTCATAGTCAGTATGGAAGGTGATTTAAATCCTTAAAAACTGAGAATGAAAATATTATATGACCGAGTAATCCCAATTGAGGGCGTACATCCAAATAAAACCATCTATGCAGTACAGCAAATTATACTCTTCAGTGTTTGCTGCAACAATATTTACAAGAGCTTGGAGATAGAAGCACCCATGGCTATGAATAAATGATTAGATCAGGAAAATATAGCTGATCTAGCAGTGGAATACTATTCAGTCATAAAAAGATGAAATACAGTAATTTTCAATAAAAAGGAGGGAGCCTGGGGGGGAATTACGTGTAGGAAAGCATGTTGAATGACAAAATAGTGAACATTTCATAGCAGATAATTTGATAAAGTGAAATAGTTGCAAAGGCTAGTAGACATTAATGACTACCATGTGATCTCTGAGGTTAAGAGGGATGTGGGGAAGAGAGGCAAGATGGTATAAGGGGTCATGGTAGGGAAAGAAATTACAAATGAATCTAAGAGTAGATATAAGAAAAAATATATAAAATTTATAAATCTTGTGTTAGTTAATGAAGGTATATTAAGCACATTTGTACTGCATAATTATATTTTTGTAATCTGGTTGTACTGCCAAAGATAAATTTTTTATCAGCACAAAGTTGTATTTCACAGATAACCTTTCATCACTTGCTGGAAAACATTTATAACAATAGGTTTAAAAGGCATTGATCTGTTCTCTATCTTTAAAAGAATAGTTCTAAAATTCAAGCATGTTGAATGGATTTGAGTACTTTCTCATTGCAGAGAAAAAAAGGACTCAACACTCCTCATTTTACTTCTGTTGAAAAATGTCTCTCAGTATCTTCTATTAATAAGTAGTTCTTTATTCTTTGGAGAATTTGAGCCAATTTGTCATAAGTAAAAAAGGGTAATTTTTTGGTGCATAAAACAGAAATATCCCAAGGCTGAGCTGCCTTCAGGCACAGCTTGATATACTGGCATAGATGATATTTTTAGCATCTGGTTTTCCCACCATTAGGTTCAACTTGATTCTTGCATGCTTTGGTTCTGCTCTCCAAAGGCCTCCAAAAACTACTTGTAGGTCAATTCTTTACATTCTCTTAGCTTCATTTTCCTTGGCAAGAAGTCATGTTCTGTCTTACAAGCCTTCCAGGGAAATCTCATGTGTCTCACAGGTTTAAAATGAATACTATACACACACAAACCTATAAAAACAAACCTATGGCAGGAGAAGATGAATTTGCTAATTTGCTAATTAAACTAATGTGGATTAAGGACTCATTATATAGTCCATCTGTTTCTTAAGGACCCCAGAAACTGAACCTCTCCTTAGGTTAATTGGCAGTATTTTGGGAGAAACGTAAACCATACAATGACAGGACAAAATACCACGGTTGCCAGATCTCACTCTTACTTCCCAGGCACAACTTGCACCCTGATGCTGTCAGTAGATGGACAGCATATGGCCACAATTTATCTTCTCTCTCCTTCTCTGTTCTCCCTCTATTGATTCTCTTTGAAAATAAACCTGGTTTTCTTTCTTTCTGGGTCTCTGCTTTGGGGTCTTTTCCCAGTTACTTTTGTTTCTGTGTTTTTAATTAATTTTTTGTTTGTTTTTTTGTTTGTTTGTTTTAAATTCTTTTTATTGATTTGTCACAATTACGCATTAATTGATCCCTCCTCCTCCCTCCATATCCCCCCTCCGTATCCCGCTTCCTCTTCCCTCCATATCCCCCCTTCTGTATCCCCCCTTCAGTCACTCTTCCCATTTTTCTGAAAATTGTTGGTTGGTTAAGTTGATGTTTAATTGTTAATTAATTATTTTTAACCGTGGTACTATTAGGATACTCCCACCATGTTGTCAACATAACACACCACCACGGAATTACCCATAGTTCTGTGTCTGACGAAGCTGCAGCAAGAACTTCACTGACTCTCAGACAAGGAAGAGAAAGGAACAAGTGTATTTAGAGGAATACATATGAGAAAAAGTTTATTAAGGAGAAAAGAAACTTGAGAACATGTGGAACTTTGAGACCTGCAGAGCCTGGGAGGGGCAAAGAAGCCATCTTGGAGTCATTTCTCTGGGAATATGGCCTCCCTACCCTAATTAGTCTAAAGCCCCATCAGTCTTTGTCATTGGCTAGTTCTTCTGTGATCTTACTCTGTCTTAATGCTGCTGTACCAGAATGAAGTCTTGCTTCCCAGTCCATGTCTTAGATGAGTCTCTTTATTATTTTTCTTTTCTTAATCACCTTTGTCCAGTATCCTTTTCCAGGAAGCATTTGCTTAACCTTAATCCATTTTTGGAATGAGTTGCTCCTATCTCTGAAGACTCAGTTCTTCCTGGAGGTCTTACCCATGCTATTTTGACCCTAGAATTTCACTTGCCCTATTACTGATCCCCCACCCCCCACCCCACTACTGATGGAACCCCTAATTGCTGTTAGGACAAGGGGCATAGATGAGACCTGTAACTGCTTCCTGCTATTCATGGGTATCTAAAGGGGAGCAGGCAGGTTCTATCATGTGCCTTGAAAAGTATGGTAGAGGCTTCACAATGGCTTCCATTTGAAACATCCAACTGATGGCCTCTAGGCAAGAGGAAGTGATCTCAACAAGGGTATTGAAAGTGCCAGTTCTAAACTACAGAAAAATGAACAAAATTAGTAAGGATTTAGCCATGGGAGCTAGACCTGAAAAGCTGATTTTATGGCAGCAGAAGGAAGCAGGATCAGCTAGGAGAATTGTTTGTTTTTTAAGCATTCAAGGATTAGTTGAAGCTATATGAGCCTTGTGACTCACTTTCCTCTGTTTTTTTTTTAAGTTCTTAAGCCTTAAGTGGTTAAGGACTCACAAAATGGAACACCCCCCCCCCCACTTTTGGTTTCAGTAAAAACCTGCAACATTATACTTCTGACTATTGGATATGGACAAACATCAACTCCAAACCTCCTTTGTGTGAGGACAGAGTGGATTCGGGATCCTAATGGCAGTCATCTTAAGTGGAGCATTAGATGAAGTTTCTAGAGTAAAATTCACCTGAAAGCTGAACTGAAGCACACAGGAAATAGAATAGGATCAGTGCAAAGGTTTTGCTATAAATTGTAAAGTCCTGGAGATACCAGGCAAGGAGTTAGAGACTGCAGCTGTGATGGTCTTGCTGAAATAGTTCAATCAACCAAAGGAGTGAAAGATAGTCCAGTCAGACTCTGAAGTAGGGCACCCTCCAGGTGGATTTGAAATTGGGTCACAAAGCAAAACCAACAAAACAGGTTAATTAACTAACCTTACAAACAGGAGCAGCTGGCCCTTTAAATCCAGTCACTCATCAGGTTCATCCCAGCCTGTGAGAGCATTATCGAGACCTCTCTAACTTTAAGAATCAAAAACAGATTTACTTGCTAAGCGGACAAAATAGACAAAAGTCATTGAGCATACAATGGACCCCCCCCCTTCCATGGGGAGGATCTTCCCAACCAGTTCAGTCTCTAGTCCAAACACCTGCACATGGGCCCTAAGCCACACGTGTCCACAAAATGGTGGCTGTTCCACCATTTTGATGAAATAATCAAGATGATATTGTCAATCCTCCTCACAGGCACGGCTATTAACTACAAACCAAATGAAGAAACCAAGATGGTGCCATAGATCCTCCTTCAAAAGCGGGAGATTCAAATCCAATGAAGAAACCAAGATGGTGTCGTTGATCCTCCTCCAAATGACACAGCTCCAACATCCTTTCCACTTCAAATCCATAATGACCCGGAATCAGCAAGGCTCACTCTCTAGAATAGCAGCAACCACTTCAGATGCCTCACAATGAAAACAGCAACACAGAAAGTTCCCTTCAGGTTTCCAGACAATTCCCAAACTTCACAGTTTCGAAGTAAAGCAAGTTTTCAAGTATCATGTTTACAATTCAGCTTACAAAGATTCTCCAGCATGCTTCCCTCGGTTCCTGGGTACCTGCCCAGGATGTGGATGGAAGCCCATAGCATGCTTTCATTCCCTGCACTGCTGCTGCGCATGGCAGTGGCAGCTCTGAGGCCTCCAACCTCCTTGCTGCTCCTTTGTTCCCTCTCTTCTCCTACTCTTTCTCCCCTTAAATCCTCTCACTCTGCTCCTCTTGGGAGAAGACTTGACTTTCTTTCTCCAAATATCTGCCCACCAGGGCATGATGGCTGCCATCTTATTGCAGCAGTATCACACTGGGGGCCATGGCTCCCCAATTTCACCATAGCACTCTATCAGATTAAGCCAGGGAGGGGGTAGGCTTGAGGCTCCAGTCTTCAGAAGCATGCACTCCAGCTGATATTGGGGTGGGAAAACAAGCAAAATGGGGTGCTTAACCAAACTTACAAAGGGGAACAACTGGCCTTTTAAAGCCAGCCACATACCAGCTTCTTTGCAGCCTGTGGATGCAGTAGCAAAAACATATAAACCTTAAGAGGAGGCAAAAACAATTTTACTAATTAAAAAACAAATTAGACAAGAGTCACTGAGGGGTACAAGAGAACCCCTTTAGTAATCTGACCACACAGTCCAGTCGCTACTCCAAAGAGCACATGGCTGCAAGCAGCCATGTGCATTCACAAAATGACTGCCGCCCCACCATAAACCGGATGAAGGAATTAAGATGGCACCACCACTCCTTCAAAGATAGCTCCACTCACTGCAAGCCAGAAGAAGCCAAGATGGCATCATCAATCCTTCTCCAAAAGCAGGAGATTCAAATTCAACAAGAAAAACCAAGATGGCATCATCAATTCTTCTCCAGAAGACACAGCTCCGGCATTCCATCAGCTCCAGCTCCACAGTGACCCGGCATCAGCAAAACTCACTCAATACAGCAACACAGCAAGCACTTCAGATGTCTCACGTTGAAAACGGCAACACAGCAAACTCTCCTCAGTTCTCCGGAAGACTTCTAAGCTTTGCAGTTTCAAAATTAAACCAAATTTTCAAGTACCACGTTTTCACAGCTCACACAGATCACAAGTTTCTCCAACATGCTTCCCCGGGCTCCTCACAAGCCTGGGGTTGGGGATGGAAGCCCACAGCTTGGCCTCCTTCCCTGTTCTTGCTACCCCACATGGCAGTGGCAGCTCTGAGGCCTCCCAACCTCCCTGCTGCTCCTCTCTGCACCCCTACTCCGTTCTGTGTTCTATCTCCTTCCAATGTGTTCTTCCACTGGCCCCTCCCTAACCTCTTAATCGTCTTTTCTGGTGAGAAGGCTTGACTTCCCTTCTCCAAGTGTCACCCACCAATGAACAATAGCTGCTATTTTAATGCAGCACCACCGGTACTGGGGGTCATAGCCCCCTAACATAGCCTCTGAGAAAAATCTTCCAGCCTTTGAGAAGAGCTGCTCTAGCCTCCAGGGAGAACTGTTTGAGCCTCAGAGAAAGAAGAGAAGTCTCCCGTTCCTGGCCTCTAAAGAAGGAAGGGGAACCAGCAGCTGTACCTAGCAGCTGACTGTCGAGGAAAAGAGAGACCATTTTTAAAGACTGGGCTTCCAGTCCTGTCTCTGACAGTGCCTGACAGGAGCCCTAGGCCTGGCTTCTCTAAGAGCTGTGTGTTGGTGGTGTGCACCTGGTGAAAGGTTACCTGCACTCCAATTGTTGCATGAACACAAACCAGGTGAGGTAGCTGGCCCCTGTGGCTACATTAAGCTCATTGTTTTTCCTTTGTAAAATAAACCTCAGTGTTTTTGGAACCCAAGTCTCCTGCAAATATGGAAAGGTAGGAAAACAGGCAGTGATTTGTTTTCTATCAGGCACTGCCCTTTGATTCTTCTATAGCCTTTGGTTTTTGTGTCTCTATCTTTGGAAGTTATGGTGCCCTATGGGACCTGGTTTCAATGGGGTAGCTAGGAATTACCTTTACTAGTGAAATGACAGCTGTGTAGCACAAAATCAAAAGCTAGCCACCAAATTCTCCAAATTAAAATTTGTGAGTAAAAAAATACTTTTAGCAAAATATTGAATAGCAATATTAGAAATTTTGCTTTTATATTTTTACAGGGTAGTATTTGCAAATTAAACAGTGTGATGTAGAATGAGCATAACATTTAGAAATAATAATATACATATATATATTTCTGATTGCAGTCTCTCGTTTAGTGGAAATTGGACAAATTAATTAACTTTTCTGAGTCTCAATTCTCTTACTGCAAAGTGAGAATGAAGATAAGACCCCTGTCTCTAGTTGCAATGAAGATCAAAAAAATAATGAATATAGAAGAGGGCTGGTAACTAAGACTGTTTGGAATGTTAATGACTCCACCCTGACAATTAGTGAGTAAATTTCTGATGACCTTATCATCTGTTCCCACTCTTCCCAATGTTTAGACTAAAACCTGCACTTAATTTACACTCCTTAGAGTTTTAACACAAACACAAATATTTGACAGCTATAATTTTTGCCTGAGTAACTATATATTCACAATTACAATTTTATACAAAAAATTCATTTTGGTAGAAATACAATGAATTATTTCAGAATTTTTGAGGTCATCCTATATAATTTTTAATGATATGAAACATAGAAAATAATGTGTAGTCTCTCATCTCCCCTCCACCCATCCTAAAACTGTATAAATGTATGTTTCATTGAACAGGGAACTAGTAGGACTACGTTCCAAACAATTGAAAATATTTGCTCTCAGAGTGTCTGATTTCTTCAGAAAAAATAGGCTTCTGTAAGCACAGAAAGAAATTACATATTAGTGCTTCTTAGAGTTAAAAGCATCATCAAAGGTAGTAGATGTTGAAGGGGATAGTTGATCTTGAAAGGTGGTAGATGTTGAATGATAAAAAGAGAAAAAATATATGACATTCCCAGCTATTAGTGTAGAAAACTCACAAGTTGTATAGACTCTCATTTAAAATTTGATGTTTCTCAATTTCATCACAACCACAAGTGCAATGAAAACTTATTATAAAATAAATTATTTTGTAGAAAGGGAAAGGAAATGGAGTTTGACTTGCTAGAGAATAAACATCTAGTATTTTTAAAAATAGTTTTAACCATAGTGCTTATGCATGTACCTGCTCAATTATTATTTAGTGAAGTAATTAACATATTATTTGCAGAGCTTTTCACTCCTTTGTCACTGATACATTTGTTTACATATTTAAGATCTTATTCTCATCTAGGGATCCAATGGTCACTACATCAATATAATAGACAATCATGTAGTAGCCAAAGATGTTCCCTGGCTCTCAACACCTGTGCTAATTTGCCTAAGTAATGAAGACAGGAAGATACAGATATAGTTTCATTTTGTTCACAGACCGATGAAAATGACTCAGGTGATATATTAGAAGCAATGGTTTATTAGATGGTATATTAGAAGCATTTTCAAGCAATGGATAGAGTTAGCATTTTGCTCTATGTTTTAGGGCCATTGTCCAAAATAGTTAAAGTGAGGCCCCAGACTTCAAATAAATTGTTTCCCATCCCTCCTCTCTGCCAAGTGTAGAATGTGTGACAAGGTTTCTGCATTTGTATCTTGGTTACATCCTCATTTCATCCCTGAATGTGTCAGTAGCTACAGCATGTGAATAAGCTTTATCCGTCTCTTTGTATTTGGGAGCATCCCATTCTAAATGTCTTAAGTGTCCCCATCTGTGCATACAGACTCCTCTGGAGGCTACCACCTCCCTTAGGTACTCACTGAGAATATCTGAGATCAAAGTTGAATTACTCCACACTTATAGACACAGCATCCTGCATGATTGTTCCACCAGTTTCTCAAATTTATCATAATTAAGCTCCTATGCTCACCCTACCTGCCTGATTCACATCCTGACTTGTGACTGTCTGGATGCTAACATGATAAACTCCATGCAGACATGTTTGCTATAGTTTCTCTTCAAATATCAAAGATTAGAAACCGCAACAGAACTCTACTTATTCATTAAAACAGAACTCATATCAATGAATTCGTTTATATTTTAATTTTAACTATGAAAAAACAGCATTTTCTCATGAGAGTTACCTTTTTCCATATCTGGAGGAGAAAAACCTGTGGAGATTCTTCCCAGGAAAAGTGACTTCAATAACATGTATTCAAATATTTTGTGCAGTATAAAATATGCGAACATCAATACTGTGATTACACCCTCTTGTTTTTCCTCTGCATTTATTTACTGTGTATTGGCTACAAATTGTTTAAATGGTTTTGAAATTTCTTCAGTAATAAATTTGACCTAGTAATTAAATTCAACACATATGCTTTCAATATGTACCAGTTACTAATTATGGAATGACAGAAATGAAAATAATGCAGTAGGAGTATACTTCAAGTTTTAATCTTGAAGTATTACATCTTAACATCAATGGAAAATCTTATGTGTATATCATAAATTTGTCTCACAGTACAGTACCATGTATCACAAAGCAGTGCTATGAAAATTAAAATTGACTCATATTAAAGACTCAGTATATGGCATACATCATCATCAATAAATACTATGCTGCCATACTATCTCTAAGAGAAAATATCAGCACACTTTAAAATCTGAGAGCAAAATAGATTTGATGTGATGGTACCTCTATTCAGTCGAGAATGAAATTGCCGATAATAGTAAATAAAATATTTACAGTCTCTGTGCTTTTCCTTGAAAGCAGCACACCTAACAGGTTCACTCTAATTGTGAACAAATTAATAAGGACTTTGGAGTTGATATTTCTAGAATAAAATCTCCTTTTGACAATATCCTGGTGTTAAAACACAATATTATCATAGTATGCAATATAGAAAAATAGCATGATAAATGGTTTCTTGTGTTGGATTGTTTAATTCATGTTGCCCTTTTATTTAAAACCAAGGTTAGCATTTTTTGTAATAAGGATGGATTTTGCTTTGATGTCTTCTTTGATTTTTTGCTCTTCAATTAAAGATATAAGGATCATTTAAATTGACTATCTATGTATCTGTCTACCTATCATCTATCCTTTGTCTTCTATGTAGAATTTTCAAGAAAATGGTATATCTTGTGTTATCAATTGTTTATTAAATGCACACTAATAAATTATTCTGCCACCATAGTATCTAAAAATCATTCTATTTGATGTTTTATATACTCTGTTTTCTCAAGATTGCAAATCATTACTCAGGAACTAGTGGGAATTCAAAGAATTTTTATGAAAGAGTATATCTAATATCTGTCAATGATCACATTTAAACAATCTACATTATTGATCATTTTAAATTTCATTCTTGAGAGAATAAAATTCAAATGATATTTCAGTAGATCAAAAGTTTCACTTTACCTGAGTAAGATTCAGTGAACTTAGTGGCCATTCAGTCAGAATTGGATTATCTGATAAAGTGATAGGGGTGCTGTAGTGAAATTGGGGGGCCATGGCCCTCAGTATGGTGGTGCTGCATTGGAATAGCAACCATTGTGTCCTAGGGGGTGGAAACTTGGACAAGGGAAGCCAAGCCTTCTCCCGAGAGGAGCAGAGTGAGAGGATTTAAGGGGAAGGAGAGAGAGAAAACTGGAGAAGAGTGAGATCAGAGGAGTGCCAAGGTGGTTGAAGGCCTCAGAGCTGCTGTTGCCATGTGGAGCAGCAGGGGGAGGGAAGGAAGCCAAGCTGTGGGTTTCCTTTCCAGGCTGAGCTGGTGAGGAGCCCAGGGAAGCTTGCTGCAGAAATGTGTGACTGACTTGGAAATTTGGTACTTGAGAACTGGGTTTAACCTTGAAACTGTGAAGCTTGGGAACTGCCTAAGAACTGAAAAGAATTTTCTGTGTTGCTGTTTTCATCGTGAGACATCTGAAGTGGTTGCTGCTATTGTATTGAGTGAGTCTTGCTGGTTTTGGGCAACTTTAGAGTTGAAGCTACAAGAATGCCAGAGCTGTGCCTTTTAGGAGGAGAACTGCATTTCGTCTGAGTTTCTTTGATGAATTTGAATCTCCCACTTTTGAATAACGACCAACAATGCCATCTTGGTTCTAAAATTTGGCTTGAAGTGAGTAGAGCTGTGTCTTTAAGGGAGTGATGGTGCCATTTTGGTTCTTTCATCTAACTTGAAGGTAGGTGACTGCCATTTTGTGGCTGCACATTGTTGAAGAAGGAGCCATTTGCAGTTTTGGACTGAGACTAAACTGTTGGATAGGATAACCAAATGGGGCCCATTGTATAATGAATGACTTTTGTTTATTTTGTTTTTAAAGAGTAAATCTGGTTTTTCCTCTTCTTGAGTTTAGTATGGTCTTGCTACTGCTTGTGTGGGTTGGTACAAACCTAAGGAGTAGCTAGTTTTAAAGGGTCAGCTGCTCCCACTTGCAAAATAAGTACCTTGTTTTGTTACCCAATTTCAAAGAGGTTTTTACTCTTCTCAAGTTATTAAGATGGTTGCAGACATCTAAATTCTTAGCAAATATACATGACTGTTTGAACTAAGTCTGAGCTCAGAATTGGAAATTAATATATTTTACCTTATATACCAATATACAGCAACCTAAATTGGTGAAACCATAGTTTACTACTCAAAAAGAAAGTTGAGCAGTACTCTGAGTAACATCAAGAATGATAACAAGGTGTAAACAAAATAAACTTTTAAAAAAATTAGCACATTTTGTGATTTTTAAAACTTACTCATGATCATGAAAGTGAGGTTGAAAATGGTAGCATCATTTGTCTCAGGTTGATACAGTGTTAAAATTCATGCCTCTCCTACCCCACCAGATAAGCACACCTACCTCCTGGAATTAACCTATTTTTGATCAACAGTCTTATCTTCTCAGAGAAAAGACATAATTAATTCAAAAAAGAGAAAATCATTTATTTATGGAAAAGTGGATTTTTTTGTAAGTAAAATATTTATTGAAAACTTGAACTTTTTCTTTTAAAGTGGTATAAAAATGGGAATTAAAAATATATGCTATCTCAGAGTTTATAGCTAAAAGGAAATGTTTTCATAATGCTACTGGCAGTGTACATTTGCAATACCTTTTTGGAAATCAATTCAAAAATATTTACTATGAGATTGAATGTAAATAACTAAATAAATTTCATTTTATATGACCTAAAGCAATTAATTTGTAACTGTAAATATTTGGTAATTATATGAAAGTGCAACTGTTAAGTATATTAACCTAATTTCAACTATTGAACTGTATTTTGAGAAATATTACATGAACTATCCTCATGATGGTTTGTTAATTTAAAACAGAATGTGATGTGAATGGGCTATGTGACAAAAATATTTGTACCAAGTGAATTAAAAGCATATATGAATAGAAAGCTGAATGACACCAAAATGTAATTAAAGATTATTTTTGATAAACAATAAAAATCGTTTGTTAATCATTTGTATCTTTCTAAATATTTTATACATTGAACATTTATTATTTATAAAATAAAAGCAAACTTTTGGAAAGAAAATAATAAATTATAAATATTTAAGTATCTTTTAAATTAAATAATTCATAAACAGTTAAATTACTAAAAAGAACTTTGTAAATACAATTAATTCAGCACTATGAAATATTCAAATCATATTTTAATCTGTTTATTCCTAATAATAAATCATAACACCAGACTACCACATCACTGATTTAAAAAAACTTAATTTTCTTAATGGATACAATGCAAATGCCATAATTTTAAACTTTACTTAATTATTTTTTTAAAACTTACTCATCATCATAATGTTGAGGTTGAAAATGGTAGCATCATTTGTCTCAGGTTAATACAGTTTTAAAAGTCATGCCTTTTCTGCCCCACCAGATGAACACCCCTAACCTCTGAAATAATTAACCTTTGTTTGATCAACAGCCTTTTCTTCTCATAAGGGCCAGAGAAGGAATGTTGGAAATAAAAGAACTCCAGGGGCTAAGAAAACAGTTTGGTCCCAGTCTGAATCTCTGGATGCCTCCAATTCAAGGACTTTTGCCCACTTCCCTTTTTTTTTTACTCCTTTATGACTCAGGACAATAAATACCCCTGCTCTCTTCCAGAGGATGGTGATCTGTCAGACATGGACTTGCAGTCTCCTTACTTTGTTTGCAGATTAAACCATTTTCCTTTGCCTCAAACTCTGTTTCCTTTTATCGGCTGAAGGAAACTTCAGACCGGTGTTGGGTAATAAGGTAACTCAATTCACAAATAATAAAACTGGAATTCTGGAGTATGGTGACAGTTGATGTACATGTCTTGCTTTGTATTATATGGGATGCCTGTTCTCGCTAACTTGCAGGATTGAAGGTATCATAAACTGATAAAAGTATCGTACAGTTTTCCTATCTATTCAGCAAACACATTGTTCCTAACTTCATTAGCTTATGTGATACACACTAATCTTAAACATGTATAATTCTTTAATCTATAAGAAGCTACTAGAATGGTAAACATATCAAATAGAGAAAAGCTCATGTGGGAAACATGTCCCAAAAATGTGTAGGAAAAGTCACCTTGCAAGTGTTTACCAGGCACCATGAAACTATAATGCAAGCACAAAGGCATCAGTCCAAGATGTCAGGGAAAGTTTCACAGTGCAGTGATCGATGAACAGGATTTCACCAGCTTGAAGATGAAGCAGAACAAAGTCACAAATCAGGTGGCATTTTCAAAGAAGAGTAGGTAACCCTACAGTCTGGAAAAACATTATCCTGAAGAGGCTGTAAATGAGTCTGCACACATAAATATGCTCACACTGTCCTTCTGCCTTTATTGGTGACTCGAGGAAGATTAAAATATATGGGGTAAGAAGAAAGAGCATTAGACTGAAAAGAAGGAAAATTAATTTCTGGTTTGACTTTATTTTATAGGCAGATTTGTGAGTCCTTTATGTGTCAGGTACAGTACAGAGCTCAAAGCCATTAGCAAGAACACTGAAACCCTGCTCCAGGGGAGCAGACAGTCCAGTGGATTTACAAAAAAACATTCACAGTATATGTTAAAATTGCTAACTGGCATTTGGGAGTGAGTGTGTGCACAGGGAACTGTCCCTGAAAGCCTAGTGGAGCAGCAGAGATAAGCGCATGTGGGCATTAAAAAACAGAAGTAAAGAAAAAGAGGATGAAATTGAAAGGTGGGGTTGGTTGGGGAGAGAGACTCTTGAGATCTGTTCTGCCCTGCCCCTGCTCAAATACACATTTTATTGAGGAATTTATCAATACAAGACATAGGTGTTCATTAACCCCAAGGGCAAGTAATTGCTACCTGAAGGAAAACAGTGTTGGAAACAGTTTTTCCAGACAAAGCAAAATACATCGTACAGAGCAGTACAAGCAGATATAGGACTTTCCTGGGGCAACTGTATCCCACAAACATACTTCCTGGCTCCTAGTGGCCAGGGTTACTTTATCCTGATGGGCCTCCCCCAGGGCAAGTCACTCATGGAGGAAACCTGTGCTGTTCAGCTCCCAAACAGGGAACTCTGGCAGTATACAAGAAATGTTAATAAATTCTGATCTGTAGGAATTCTGGAGTTCCTGTAGAGAATGTAGAGCAAGAGATCGGCACTTCCAAAGTCCAGAAATCTGCAAGAAGGCACTAAGATCTGTCAAGCGGAAGGAAAACACTTGAGAGTAAGAGATCAGAAGAATTAATATTGGGAATTAGAACTGCTATATCAGCCACAAATTTGGAACTGAAATCAAGAGGCTCTATTGAAACCCTGGGAAGCATTAGAAATTGTATGGTATGAGGATTGCATTTTTGAATGAATACTTTTCAGTGTGGACAGTGAATTGAAAAAGGCCAATTGAAAGACTATGATACTACATAGGTGGGCATCTTGTAAAGGGGAGAGTGAGCTTGTCATCTTAAGTCACTTGGTCATTAGAGTAGAGAAATTATTTTCATTTAACTTCTCTTAGTGTCAGGCTTATCTTCAGGCTTATCATTTTTTATCTTCTAATAAATGAAAATGCTGGGCTACATGGACTTAACTTACCCTTCTGATGGAAACATGTATCCAGAGTGTTTATCTTATATGTGGATAGCAGCATCCCATCCCCCCTCCTCCCAAAGGAGCAAAGCACCAATTTGCCATAACATAGCTATAGGGGTAAGACGGCAAGAGCCTGCAAGAGGAAGATAAAAAGCAGCCACAAGAGCAAGAAAGGAAAACCAATAAAGTGAAATGTCCACTGGGAACCGCTTGCACAGGTTCATTTGTGAAGATTCCTAGGGGAAAGGAACAAGCTAAAATAGTGTGAAATTTCATCAGAAAACCCCCAAACCACATGGAATTTGTTTCCTTCTAGGTTTGTGCATAAATTTTACCAAAGGATCTCACTTAGATTTGTGGAATGTTTCCCCTTCGCTCAGGAACTTTTCATCAAAACAAGAAGAGACCCGTTTCCTGTCTGGAGAGGTGTCCTCTCAAAGTTGATTGTTGAGCTCTCTGCTCAGTGTTTTTGCGCTTTAACAGGGAAATAGAGAAATAGGTGTAGATGTTTTAGATTTTCTGTGTTATTGCATGGAAAGTCAGATCAAAGATTTGTTAATTATACCTAAATAAGCAAACAAAAAATTCCAAGTTCCCTTTTTATAGGTAATGGAGACAGGGATTGAGTTCCATTCACCTCCCTCCTCAATCTTTCACACCACACTCCCAATTCTGCTGTCCTCTGTCATGTAGATCTTTTCTCCAGAAGGGGGCAGTCATTTTCGTTTACACCTGGTTGTTAGAATGTCTTTAGTCCAATCATCTACCGAGGCCACCGTTCCGCTCCCATATGCCTTTCTGCACATCTGCCCTGCTCAGATTGAAGGAATTGAGGATTGGCTCTAGAATACGCTTCAAAGATCAACATCTCCCTCTAACCGCTAAAGCAACTGAGTTGGATGTCTAAGCATTCTCTGCCATCTCTACCCTGAGCCAGGAGTAAATGAATGGGAAAAGGATGCCAAACACGCAACCTCCAGTTTTGAATAAGCCTTCTTCAAGGCAGCTGCTCCCCCTCCTTCCCACATTCCTCCGTTGCTGTGAAGACTTCATCTTTGTCACCATTTTGAATTTAAGGTCAGAAAATGCAATGATCTTTGTTTACGACTTTCTAGTTTCCATATTAGCACTTTTCCTGGATTTCAGACGATAAACTGCCCTTATCTTTGTGGGATTTTAGTTTGTATGCCTAAGGTGAAATTGTTAATAAAAATTAATTCAGAAAAAATAATCATTTTTACAAACATTGTAGATAAGATGGATCTCTTCATTCAGTGGGCCACATAATGTTTCATTTATTATCTTTCTATGGTGCCACTAGCACTCCACTCAGCTATCTCATTACACGCCTGTCTTCATTTTATACTATAAGCATCTTAATGGCAAGACCTATGTAGACACTTTTGCATTCCAAACCTCGAACATTGTATTTTATAAGGAGGATGCACTGAGGGGGAAAAAAATGAAGGGCTGAATCGAGAAGATACTTTGTTTTTTAGCTGAAGAGACAGTGTTCCCCATATTAAAGGAACTATAAATATCAGGCAAAGAACATTTGCAAGTAGATTTCTTTCACCATGTCTTAACTTCAGAGATTTTGCAAAATAGAAAGCTAAGTGTAGCCAGATCACCTCCACTTTACAAAATACCCCTAGACAGAAAATTAGGCTTAGGAGGAATTCAACTGTAACCACCTCTTTTGCATTGTCTCTCAAAGATTAACTGTTGACTCACTGAATTGTACCCACCTTGCCCTCCTACAAAAAGCTGTTAATTGACTCCACCTACATTGGGTAACTTTGTGTTTGGATTGTGTTATATCCCTAATACAAATAACACAATTCTCGGTCTCTCTGAGTTCACAGTGGCATCGGAAGCAACATCTGTTGATTGCTGAGAAAAACCCTTCTGGGAAAATGAAACATCTTTCAACCTAGATTGCCAGGCACCTTCAACCTGGAAATGTGAAGCTCAGAATTTCCCTCTGTAAGGGAGCCTGTTCCTGATACCAGTTGTAGCTTAAGTATCAGACTCATGAATCTGAGTAGATTTTTTTAGTGGTTCTAGCAGTTACACAGACACACCAGGCAGGGCAGGGCCAGGGTTTGGGGGAGCTGGGTGGCAGGTGAACATCCAGCCCCCCCAAGAATTCTCCTTCTTTTATCTCTTCACTCTGTCTCACTAGATTCTCTCTCTCTCTCTCTCTCTCTCTCTCTCTCTCTATCTCTCTCTCTCTCTCTCTCTCCCCTACTCTCCCACTCACCCATTCTTCCATTCTCCCACTCTCCCACTCTTCCACTCTCACTCTCCTCCTATCCTGGTGCTCCTCTCCCAAGGTAATGCCACCCTTTTATTTCCTCCTCCTATGCCCAGTTACACATGTGCATACCCAAGGGCCATACAATCATGGGGAAGACACAGTATGATTCAGACTAGTGGGCTTTATTTTTACCTTCGCCTCTTACAAACTCCCAAGTAACTCATTTACCTTTGCCTCTTACAAAATCCCAACACCCACCCTCACCATTCAGGGGACTGGTTCTTTAAGAACATCTATGCTGCCAACTCTCTTGATGGCAACTATGAATGCCCTCAAGGCATTTTATGTGAAAACACCTTCATGTAAATGTAATTCTTAGGATTCAGTTTGGCTTTCTGAGTGCAAGTAAAAGGCATGGGTTGGTCAGTAACAAAAGCTGGAAGAAAAAAAATGCAGCTCTGAACATGTTCTCAATGTCATCACCTAAAACTAAAACATAAGCAAAATAGTAGAAGTCTGTATCACTGAAATGGTGCTTTCAGTCACTTTCTAAAGATACTACTATGTAGTTTTAGGAAATGCTGGCTTTAGGTGGTCCTGATTTAAGTGGTCTATCTAGAATATGCAAAGTTTCTACTACTTTTAATTTTTATAAGAGAATGGTGAGCCTAGCACTTAGCAATAATTATATTATGAATGGTAACTTCAATCCTTATATTTTCAACCACTCTATTTGTCCAAGGCTGAAAATTTTCAACTGCCACTGAATTCAGATCGTAGACATATAATATATAATATTAGTCATACTGTAATTTCAAGTCTCCCTAAAGTAAAATTTTGTTGGTACTTAAGGAAAGACAAATACTTCAGACCTGAAGAGGTTGCAATTAATTTGTATCTTGGGTTTTATGTTAGAAGGGGCTTTGTATAAATATAATTATTAAGCCATTGACCCTAGTGACTAAAATTATCAACCATCACCCACTGTACACTGAAGACAGTGAAGAACCCCACCAAGTGACTTGGCTGAAGTTGACTGATATTTCCTTTGGTTCTTTGCAGAAAAAAAAAAAAAAGTATTTATATGTACACTTTATTCAAGGCAACAAAGATATTTTGTGTTTGTACATATGAAAAGAATAAGTTATCTCTACCTTTGTCCCTTCTGGGAAGGGTCATATTGAGAAGACTGAGCTCCTATTTTTGAGGAAATGATCTGAAAGAGGGGTCAGCAAAATTTGTTTCTATACCAGTTTGATTGGATTTTCCTTTTTCAAAGTAAGAAGAAATTGGAAGATCAAACAGTTTAGAAAAACTGGTTGCAAAGATTCTTTTGTTGTTGGGCTTTTTAGGAGCTTTAGAATACCATTGTGCATCATCTATCCTGTAAGGGAGAGAGAAAACACAATATTTTCCCAAACTTAATGACTAAAATATTGTTATTCAACCCTAATGTAACTTGTGGGAATAGTGTTTTTTAAAAACACTTGCGAAGATCTTATTCATATGAATGAGAGCAGAAGTGAAAAGAACAACTGCCTATTAATTGAGAATATTGGACAAATCCGAAAGTTAAACATCTTCTTAGAGATAAAGAGAAATGCAAATGTCAAAAAGTTCTCATTTTTTTCTAACATTGCTAATACCACCTAAAAACAATACAATATCTCCTTTCCCCATTCTGTATTTGAACTGTATCACATCGAAGATTCTTGATTCCCAACAATATCAGTACTCTTACCCATTTGCTCACTTCTACAATACACCCAGCATAATCTCTGTTCTGCTTTCTGAAAGGACATAGAAGTGATGAAACTCCAATCACAATGACACACCTAGCAACTGTATCTTGTTTTCTAAGTACCATTCACCATTGAAAACAAAACAAAGACAATTTAGAGAAGTGACTAATTTTGAGGAACGTCTAAGAAGGTTCGGAAATATTCTTATTGGACTGGAAATACACCATCTCTGAAAATTGAGGGCTCATGTATGAATGACAAAAGAACCAGCCTAACAAATTGGCAACAGACAAAACTGAAAGTACTTCTTCAAAATGGACAATAAGTTATGACTGAAAGCATAATGAATGTTTATAAAGGAAAATTACAGAGATCAGAAATGTACAACAGGAAGGGATATTTGGGAAGGGGGAGGAAGCATTTTACATTATCAAGATAACACAAGGAGCATTTTTGTGTAAAGTTAAAAGTAACTAGGGAATGTTGCATTTACTGAGTTATGTAAAGTATGCTAAATATTTTAAGAAAGTGTATATCCTACTCAATTATATTTCTCTGAAAGATTATTTATCTGAGGATGCTATGAAAATTAATGAGATATATTCTGGTCAGTGAAGAAAGAAGAAGCATACAAGAATACATGCGTCATATCTCAAAACCAAGCAAATACAAATTCAGGGAGAAGGGAAATCACTTTCTTGCAGTAATATCCCCATTACTAATTGTGGAAAGAATGACCTTGTTAGAAAAATCACAGTTCATAATCAACATAAGCATAAATTCAAGCAAGCATGATCCTTTGTGAAGTAATTTTTATCTATATTACTGCTGATTTATTCTTTGTCAGTGAAAATATGAGCAACAATTATAATGTGTAACCCACACACACATTAAGTAATAAAATTGTAAGGAACTGTTCCTTCAAATATTTTTCTTTTACCACAAAACTATTAAATGTCATGGTGTGACTTAGAAATCTAAGCAACAGTTTGACCAATTATCTAAATTGGGCGCTTATTCTCTACTTCTGTCTCTAATCTTCAGAGCCATTATCTCTTTTATTGATAAATTCAGTTGTATCATGTTTTTTTTTTCATTTTTGTTGTCTGTATCATTTCAACAAATGATAGCTAACAGAAAAAGTAAAAAATAATATTTTACTTTTATAATCTATTCTTTAGCTTTTTCCAGGGTGGGTTTGTTTACTCTATTGTCAAATACCCATGTGTAGTATTTTATTTGTAATTTAATTGCTCTAAAATAGTTTATCACATATAATGTCTAGTAGCCTAACCTTTCCTACATATTTTAAAATAACTACTTCACAAGGAGACTTAAAAAGTTAAGTGAAATAATGTATCAAATATTGTCACCATTTATACTCACAGTAACAATAAGTTTTCTTTCGTGACATGACAATATTTCCTACTTTAGCCTTCTTTTTTAGCCAGGAATTTTTCAAATAGTATAATTGAAGCATTTGGATAATCATTCGCTAAGCTATTTAAGCTTACTGGGAATAAAATGTACTCCATGAAATTTTCTTATGAGAAAGAAAATTGAAGAAAACTGTTGTGTAAACTTAGAATACTTAATGTGAAATTAACTTTTACAAATTGCAAAAATAATATTTACTAATACCCATTCGTGCATGTTCTTTCATTATATTACTTGGTTTGAAGATTCTCCAATAATGGTGAAATTACCTGAAAGAAATGATCTATAAACCCTTTTTTCAAAGTGTTAAAATTTCAAAATGTTAAAAATATATTTATATATGGACACATTTATTTCTCTAAGTTCTTGAGCTAATAATATTGTTTTCAGTTTTCATGTGTGTGAGCTATCTCATACAATATTCAGTTTATGTAAATAGAAATTTGTTTATGAAACCCTCCATCAAACTACATTTTCTTGATCTCTGTGATATATTGCTGATCACAGTCCTCTTAGGTTATTTTAGAAGAACTTGCAGTCTGTAACTAGTAATATTCTCTGTCAGTCATGGAAGTATGAATGCTGAATTTTATTCACTCAACTTTTATATAAGAATGTATTACCTATAATATTCATGCAACAGGTCTATATTTTTCATAGTTTGGCCTTTTATAGGTTTAAAGGTACTTTTATTCTGACTCAAGTCAAATGTTTTTTTTTAAATGCTTTAAAATGTTTTTTTTTCTATTCTTTGAAATGTAAAATAATTACTTGTTATTATTCTTTGACTTGAGCGACTTTTCTCCCTGACTCATTTGATGGTTGTCATTAATACTTTTATGTCACTCTAAGCTATGCCACAGGCCCTATTATTGCTGTGTAATTGTACAAACTATTATATGATGCCTCAAGTCTTTTTTCTATTTGATGTTTTATCTTCCTTACATTTTCAACTTTGATTTAAAAGTTACCCTTTTTTAGTGTCACTTACTTAACCACTGATTTTCCTCTTTTCCTCTTTATTGACTTGCCTGTGTTTATCAGTTGACTTTAATTCATATTTATTCACTTACAAGTCTGTCTTTATTATTTTCCTCTTTTCTATATTTTCTTGCATTTATTGTACTGTGTTCTTTTACTAAATTCATGTTTTTTCTCTGCTTGGAAATGATAGTATTAACTATTGCCTATTTACTTGGGTAAATATTCTCTACAGTTTTTTTTAACAATATTTTTTTAAGTTTGTATCATGAGCAAGTATAATCATGACTATATTTCCTTTTGAACCATTGTTCAGTGATTCAAATAAGTTATTCATTTACTTGTATGCAGTACTATTTTGACTCTGATTTATGAATTTTACAACACAAACAACAACCAATAATTAAATCATCGCGTACATATTTATAAAGGTCACCACTTACAGTAGATGCTACAGTGTGATAAATAAGGTTCAGGTCAGTCAGATACAGAGAAAAGAGAATAATTGCTGAGACCCTAATTTTGGGACCATTGACTGCTTCCTTTAGATTAAAATTAAACTTAAAGCTAAATGATAAGAAAGGTTTACAGAGCAACTCTAGGGGGAAGAATAGTCCACAATGAAATAATAGAAAACATTAAGAATTTAATTGAACATTCTATGGTCTTTGAAATGGTATTAGACACACTCATTGAAATTGGTAAGAGCACGAATTGTAGGGCATTCCAGGAAATCATTAACCAAATTAAAACAAATGAAAGGCAAGCAAACATCAAGTTGTTTTGTGGAGACTGGATTGCAGTGAATAAGGGCAGAGAGGAATAAACTGAAAATGGTGCTTGCTAGATAATACCAGAACTGTAGAGAAATGGATCTGTGAAGGTAATGTTAGGAGAATGGCTTAGGCCAGATCCAAGAAATATTAAGCATCACTCAGGAAACTCTTGAAGGTTCAAGTGCAGGTTATTAAACCAGTGGACTCAGCCTGGTATTTCCAAAAAGACTGAGAAGTGAACAAAGGAAAGGGTTAGGCTTTATATATTATTTCCCCCCTCCACCCCTATATCTGACAAGGGAAGGGAAGTTAGTGATGGAAGGTGCTGAGTAAATGTGCAACTAAGGTGGGAATGTAGAGATAACAGAAAGGTGAAGAATCAGGAATGGAGAGGGAATCTCACTAGGGGCAGTTAAGGTAGCAGGAAACCTGAACAGTATTTGTTAAAAAATCTTCTGCTGGGAAATTTTGCAACTCAGCTGTGGCTTTTTTAAAAATACTACTACAAGAAAATAAATAAATAAATACTGCTACACTAGAAACAATATGTATGTAGTGTATAGGCAGGTATGTATTTTCCTAGAATATTGTTATAAATATTAATTTCAATGCTATAATTAGGAGATACATATACATATATACATTTATATGTATATACATATGTATATGTATACATATATGCATATATGTATATATATCCTAAATAGAGCATTTAAATTAATATTTGTAGAACTATTCCGGAAAATATATATATATATTTATATATCAATATATAGATAAATATAAGTATATATATATATTTTTTTTTAGCTGCTACATTTTCTACCAAGCCACCAGTCTTGGATTTACCAATCTATTCCTTCAGAATTTTTATTTACACAACCCACTTGGCCTTGAAAGCATTTAAATTATGAAAGTCAATATTTAGTCCGCATCCATGAATTATTCAGAATTATTAGCGGGATGATGTAGTATAAACATACATCTCATAGCATTATGCCATTGAAGAATCCTGGGTTCCACCACCTGAAGCATGTTAACATGTAAGGAATGAAAGTTACCACAGTTACTCTTACTACTTAAAGTATTCCAAAGTATATCACATGAAACAATCATGTCAATATGATTACAGCCTTGTTTTTTATTGAAGTAACATTGTTTTCAACACTGTATATGATTTTAGCAGTATAGAATCCTACCCTTTAGGTGTATGTTACCACATCACACCCGCCACCAGGCACCCAGAATCCTCCATCCTTGTCCATGATAACCTCCCCCACCCCAACCCTCTCGAATCTACAATGTGATCTACAGCTGTATTCCTAGGGCTTGTTACTGTTTTGGTTTTATCTAATCCTTTGTTTTATTTCTCTGTGTTCCATATATGAGTAACTCTAGCATTTGTCTTTCCTTCTGCCTTATTTCACTTAAAATAATCATGTCCAAGTCCATAAATTTTTTACAAAAGTCAAGTTATCTGTTTTTGTTCTTCTTGTTGTTTTATAACTGAGGTGTGTCCCACAAGGTGTATATGCCACACCTCCCTAAAAGAAAGGAGGAAATGCTTGTAGTTTTTGTCGATTGAAAATTCGAATATGACACAATTTTAATTGTTTATCTTGATGAACATATTTGGGGTCTCAGCAGAAACTATGAAAAGACTAGAGGTGACCAATTGTGAGGACAGGAATTTTCTCAGGCATTTTCTACTCAGATGTAATTAGTTTGATACTGGTATTAGCAGGGACCTTACCTGATCTAATAAGTAGAATAACTACATATTTTCTCTCCATGTGGCTTTTCTGTGTAGGCTATTTTGGGTTTCCTCACAGCATACTGATATCGTAGAAAAACCTAGTTGCCCAAGAAAACCAGAAAATGTGGCATTACTTTTTTTTATTTAATCTTGGAGTGCTCATTACAGTATTTCTACCAAGTGATATGCATTAGACCTATCTTTTAATTGGAGGAAGGTTAAATGTGCATTGTAAGAAGAACATGTGAATTGGAAAATTTTGCAACTGTTTCTAGAAAACAAATCTACCATGCAACTCATTCAGTAAATAACAGAACTCTGGAAGTATGACTTGATGATATATCTTTCAAAGAGCTCATCACATCTTTAGTTCCCTGTATGTATCATTTTCATTTAAATGTTATCTTAATTTTCAACTCAATAGTTTAAGAAAAGCAAGTCATGGTTGAAAACTACATCATTTAAAGACCATTAGGAAACATACATTTTCCAAGATAGTAGATAACAAGTTTCTACTTCTTATTAGCTTTTTCTATGATGAATCACAAAATGAATCAGCTTTACACTAGGAAGTCAACATGGCTCAATAAACTAATCAATGAACTAAGACTTGAACATATGGTATCTGTACTCTACTCTCCCCAAGATATTTTAAACTCATCAACATAGTATATGCAAGCTGCATGGCCAATAGTTTAATGCAACATTGAAATATGAAGTGAGAAATGATTTTTTCAAATGCCATCAAAGTTCTTATAAAATATTCACATGCATTCCCAAATGTCTACTTTGCTCATTATTGAAGTAAACAATTAGACTACATTGGAGACTAGCTCTGACTATTGATGATAGCTGTAACATAATTAATTCTTTAAAATGATGTGGTTAGTGGTAAAGGTTAGGAGAGTTAGGAAAGGAGGTTAAGAACTAAAACTTACTGAGTTAGAAATAACAGGCAGATGGATACTAACTGGGGCTGAAGGCAAGGTTGAAGCTAAAGGCTGTTACAGATGGCGCCACCTGGTGGGAAGCAGTGGGGGTGTGTAGGTGAGGAGAAAGAATCAGATGAGACAGGTGGTAGAGGGGGAGAAACTATAGGAACAGAGACTCTAATAGGCATAAAAAACTGCAGAAGCAATCCCTGGGAGTCAGCCATTCTGGGGACCAGTCATTCAGCACCCACCACGCCGATCTTCTAGACTATGGTTGCCAGTCTCTGAAAAACATAAGAGGAAGTTCCACGCTGCCAACCTTGGTGGAAAGAAATCTTGCAAGTTATGCTTTGCTGCCATGACACCCCGAGGGGAAGGCAGAGGCCAGAAGCTGGGTGCATTACTGAGTTGTGTGAGTGTGGGTCATTTGTCAGGTGCTTCAGTTGCTGCTGTTGTTCTCAGTGTCGTTTGCCTGACACTGTTGCTGCCTCAAGGTGCATCTGCATGGCCAAGTGAGCATCTTCTGTGGGATTCCCTTGCCGGCTGCCTCTGGCTGCCATGTGGTTACAGGTATCCACAGCAGGAAGATGCCATCTTGACCCATTTATTAAGGATACATGTTCCAGGTCTTCAGTGGTAGGAGGATGCTATCTTGGATACTTTTTTTTTGAGACTAGGTTTCCCTATTTTTGCCCATGGAACTACAGGCTCTGGTTGCCTGGGGTACCCCAGACTCAAGCAATCCCCAGCCTCAGCTTCCAAGGCAGCTGGGATTACAGGGGTGTACCACCACGCCCAGCTATCATCTTGGATACCTTTTTATTTAGGACTTCAAAACATTGGACAATGGCTGGGGTGAGAGATTTGGACACTTGTGGCCTCAGTGACTGACTCTATTTTCCCTTGTTTGTTAAATAAATGCCATGAATGTTCCCTGAAACTGGGTGGTCCTACAATTATGCAGTTATACTCAGGATAGTAGAACTCATTGACAGGTAAGCTATTTGGTTTTTGTCCTGAGCAAGTTTGTGCTCCTCCATGGCTAGAATCAATTCCATTGCCTTCTCTTCTAGCATATGCCCAGCATCATAGAATATGAACTAGAACGATGAACATGCAAATCTGTCAATAATAATTTGTTGCAAATGAGTCACTGTGCTAAGCACTTTCCTCCTTTTGCTTCTGTAAACTTATAATAAGCCTGTAAAGTGTCTTCTAGAAGGAATTTCATTTTTATTTATAAAATCAAAAAAATCCTGAGATAAGCAGTCTAAGATTTATAGAACAACTCAGCCATGGAATAATAATGCATATTCTTTCCACATATCAAGTTTCATAATGCAACTTTTGTATTTGAATTTTAGAAAGGAAAAAGGGAAAAGTCAAAATCTGGCACATCTTAGGACTGATTATACAAACCAGCCTGGGATTATTCTCATGAAGGGTAAAATGCTTTCCAGAGAGAACTTCCAGGCATGGTATTACATTTAATTCATGGGAATTGACCCTTCAATTGTAAGAAAGTGTGGAAAGACAGAGACACAGGGGCTGTGAGTATTTCCTTTTAGTGCTCATTTCACAGTGTCTGCTTATTTTCTGCTCAATTCAATGATTGTCAGTCATGTTTTACATCTGAGATGATTGCGGTTTAGACATTAGTCATTTCCCAATGTCATAGAGTCAGTAATTAATGGAGCTGGTCTACAAAATGTACATCTGAATTTAGAGTCACATTTTTAACTTCTTTACAATGCTGCTTCTTATCAATCCTGAATTCAAAAATAATCATTTCAGCCTCTTCCTTTTCAGAGCTTTCCCTCACATAAACTTTAGTGGTACAGGGTGTATGGGGAGTAGTGTAACAGTTTTAAAACATCTAGAAGATGTTAAATGTTTCCATAAAGTCATCTTTATTAAATCCCCTGAAGTATGTTTTAATGTTTTGAGTTCTCATTGAAACACATGGCTCTCTTCCATACCATAGTAAGTTCTGTGAATCAAGTACAATTCCCTGTATTGCAGTAATTTGTCAAGGATGGTTATGTTAAAACTGAACTACAGAGAACTCACGCTGTATATTGACTGAGCCAGTCAATACTGTCAAATATGTTAAAAGTGTCACCTTCATACTTGATTGATTTTTTTTTTGTAAACAATTCTGTGCAATTCTTGGTAAATGCTGTTTTACTTTATAATAATTATCTAAATAAAAAACTATGTCATATTCATTGTAGTTCCGGCAAGAAAAGAAGAGATAGGAAAACCCACCTTTGGACTTCTTGGTTAGTATCTCTTTCCACATTCAAACACCAAAACAAACAAGCAAATAAACCAAACAAAATGCACAATGAGACAAAGGAAGGAGAGTCGTTTATATTCACTTGAAATTTCACCAACAGATGCCAGTAAGTTGGATCTTAACTTTTAGAACACACACCTAGAAATTGACTGCAATGATGTGCCAAATATTTCATCTACCAACATCAGAGAAAACAGAGCTACAGAGAGAAAGATGGAGGTTTAGCCATGCTTATGTCAAGGCTGTGGGGCTTCCTAGTCCGCATTTCCATTGAGAGGCATGGAGCTCAGAACTACTGGGGCTGGTGTTAGTCCTAGTTTTCCAGGTAGGGAGAAAGTAAACAATGAGACCAAGAGGTGCATTACTTGTAATCAGTCCTGTATTTCTGAGCTTTGTCCTTTGAACATTGTTTTGGGGCAGTTTCCTTTTTCCATCTAAACCTTCTCTTCAATCTTTTCCATTCTGTGTTGAGCTTCAGTAGACTGAACTGTCTGCATCAGTCCAAAAGCATCCTTGATCACTGCCTTGTTTAGGGTTAACAGCTGGGGAGCAGTAGCATAAGATAGGTTGGAAGACAACAAGTGATGTCACTGGGGTGTTCGTTCTCTTAAAGGGACAATTTTATTCAGCATATACATTTTTTAACAAACTACTTTTTGTGACTATTTGAAAGGTAAATTTTAATAACTGGACTGTGCATCTTGAAATGCAGAGGAAAAGCACATGAGTAATGTGCAGGTGAATTAAATATTTATCTCAATGAAATTATTCAGAAAAGGCTGCTTGGAGTTTAGTACCGTGAAAAATGTTAAAACCAAAATTTGATATTGACACAAACAAATTTTAATGAAGAAACTTTTTTCATGTTCTCTCAAGGGAAAATATTAGCATTATTTTAATATTTGCATTTATTACTTTTCTTTTACTTAAGGCATCTTGTGTTAGTGATAACACGATCTTCTCTCTCAGTAAATCTACTTTATCCTCTTAAAACAACATTGAAATAATTATAAAGAAGCATGTATTTTCAATGGTAAAAATAGGTTCTCAATTATTTTTTACTGAGTATAAGAAAGCAAACATAACTGTCTTTTGAGAGAAATTGAGTCTACAACTACAATAGAGAATAATTACTTCACATAGAACTCTCTTCAATCATCATTTTTCTTTAGGATTAACATTTAAACATATGAAAATATGTTTTAAATAACATGGTGCCTTTTAAGATGGCACCACTTAAGCTACTCCAAAAGAGAAGTTGGCAGACATTTTTTATAGTGCTGAAGAATAAATTTATGAGCCACTTGATTTCTGTTGCACTTACTAAATTCTACCATCATGTGAAAACATCCAAAACTAATAAGTAAATGAATGGGTGTGGGCATTTCCATGGGCCATTGTTTTTCCCCTAGTTTGTTGACCCCTTTTCTAAAATAGCTGTAATTTATTAGCTTTGATTGATAGAAGTAATTTTTCATTATACATAGACATGATTAAAATACTTCAGCTGAATTTAAGTCCTTATTAGACAGAGCAAGGAGAAAGATAGCAATGATTATCCTATGGCTGAGTAATAGGTGTTTCTGTGTTTTAAATAAAATGGAGTAGGTTTATTTTTTAAGTCTGAACTTCTTTTGTGAAAACAACCTGTTCTAGTGTTAGAATATGAACAATTACTTCACAATCAGCATTGTTTACTTCAAGTGGAAGACAGATGCCGCCATAGTTAGAGGTTTAATTGAAAGTAATGTTTAATTTTTTTATTAAAATTCTAACTGAAGTTCAGTTGAACTAGAAGAAAATATATAATATAGTGAGTCTGTTTTGTTTCCTAGCTGTTAAATAGAACCATTAGCTTTAAAGAATGAATTATTAAAGCATAATCCATTTACCATTTCAGACACACAACAAATGCTTAAGAAGCAAAACTCTTCCATCTTCTTCAGCTTTAATAATATATAAAGAATCAACATTTTTTTTAAATGGTGGTGGCAGAAATAGAAAAGAGAAAGGGGGGTAGAGCAGAGGACAAATTTTCTGATTCATGGGTGTGTGTTTTAAATTATTCTTTATTAAAGTTTCTTCACATGAACTAAGACATCTTCATAAAATAGGATATTTGGCATCACATTTTGACTGGTATGTATTTCTCTCATTTACTTCACCGGTAAAGTGTGTCTGGTGGCCCAGATTAGGATGAAATGATAGTTATTAGTATAAGCCAAAAAAAGTAAGACTTTGCAACAAAAATTATGCACAAACATGAACTAGTTTTACTTCACCTTTATAATTCATTTATATAACTCTATAACAAGTCATTAATTTTTAATCAGAAACATGAAATAACAATGATCATGAATTAACTTGAGCATTAGCCATGATTACAATGTCTAAAACACAAAAGACAATGTCTATATGAAAATTATCAAAACACACATTATCAGAGAATCTAACCATCTATTTGATAACAAGTTAGTGAGTTTATTTAGTACTTAGAATCTTAAAAGTGCACAATTTTAAAAATTGAGACAACTTTGTCATACACTCACAAAATGTTCTCCAATATGATAAGGCAGAAGCAGACATCAGATGTTATTACAATCACAACCATAAAACTTTACTACATGGAGTGACTACATACATTTAATCACTGTTGTTACAGTGATTTATTGAGATTCATACTATTTCCATTTATGTCAACCATGTCTTAAAGTTCCTTAATTAGCCCTTTCTGCTTATTTGTGTTAAAGTTATTAGGTTTACTTGATTCACAGACTCAAAGGACCCAGCTAGATTTCCTTGTCCAACAATAACAATAATCAACATATTTTGAGACAAATAATTCAGAATTTCTTTGATAATCAAAAATCAACTTCCTGAACCTGTGTGGTTCCAACCAGCCCACTTTAATCTACAGATCTCCCTTCTTCTCTCTTTTCATTTGAATATATATAATTTTTTCCCTCTGAGAGAAAATTATTTGAAGAGAAAGCCCTTTTAATGAGAAAGATTTTTTTTTGTTTTTCAAATAATAATCTGGACAGATATGCCCTTTGCTATATACTTCAGGAGATTATTCATTTTTTTCATCCCCAATATGGTAAAAACAGATCAGCAGAAAATATAAATGTGACTAAAGTGTTCAAAATGTCAGCAAATAATTAGGAATAAATTAATCAGGTGTAACTATAAATACATTTCTAATTTCATGAGTGTTTTAGTGTCTACTTACACACAACTATATACTGTTCAATACAGAACCTCTTCCATATATACACCAAGTCATCCAGGTGATACTTCCTGTAAATCACAATTAAGGTTTGCCATTTCCCTTTTTTATTCAGGGATGATTTCCCTGAATTGAAGCCTCTTCAGAGTTTAGGTGTTAATTCTCTTAATTTTTGCATTATGGTAGGTTTCTCATGAACTCTTCTTACTCCAAACATCACACACCAATAAGAAGAAAACTCTGTAGTGTTAATAACTTTCTTGTACCCAAGGATCTGTGAACTATTTATGAATTAATAACATAATCCAGTCTCCTTAAATTTGAATTCCTGCCTCACCACCATAGGGATTGACTAATCTTTCAAGTTTCATCTTTCATTGTCTCTATCAATCTTAACTTTCAATTAAAATGGATTTTTTATTTGTACTTAGGCTTATGTTTATTTAGGCTGTTTACTCAACTAGAAAAGGTAAGGTCTATTAACCCTACCTATTGACTAGTGAATTCTCAGGCTTCCATCTCTAAACATGTAGCCTATTCCAAAAAATCCTCCCATCCTCTGTACACATTACAGGTCCTTGACAGTTAACTTTTATATATCCCCAATTGTATTTCATTCAGTACTTTATACTTGATACATGGGATGTGGTACATAAATATTTGTAGTACACATGTCATATCCAAAATGTTAACACAAAAATGGCAGAACAATGTGGTTTTTACTGTTTGGGAACTCCCTTTTGGAATATCTTTGATAGAAACTTGCTAATGATTTCTGTGATTTTCCAATGGCCTTTCTGGGACATCCAAAGGTGAAAAGCAGCAATGGTAAACAGAAACATAGTATCAAAGATGCCTGGTCATACAGGTACAACATTGAGGCATAAAGATGATGTAAAGAACACAATTTATTAAGCAATTATGTTCAAGATGCATTCAGTAGGACAACACAAAAGCAGTGAGCGCTTATTGGATAACTGCAAATCCAGCATCAAGAACACTGAAATCACTGCAATATGCTATCTTACCAGAGGAAGTTTTACCAGGATGAAAATAGGGACTGGTATAAAAATTTGATTATTTTATACATTTATTTATTATTATGTGCTTATTCAATAATTAACTATAAATTTATTTGTTCTAGTCAGACATATCTAAAATTCATATCTTGTATAATTAAAATACAAGGTACATTTAATCATAATATTTTGACTATAAATATAATTTTGCATTTTACTACAGGCCCCTTGATGTGAAAGAACAGTCAGTCTTTATGCTGAAACTTTTTGAAGAGTGCAGTCCGACTTTGTCTTTGTTACTGAGTAAAAATAAAGTATATTCTATGATTAAAATATTGATGTCAGAATACAAGAACACAGCAATGGAAACAAAATCCCTGATGATTACACATCATACACATTTACTGTGGTTTAATCTAAAATTAGCTTTAAAAACTCCTTTTTGAAATGTCTTCAATTTAAATAAAATATATTCATTGAATTGTCTCATTCCTATTTACACTGAAACTTTGTATTTACTTAGATTTACAAAAGACTTGTGTTCTTTTCCTACTAAATTCTCAGCTAATCTAACTTCTTTACTTCCCTCAGAAATTATTTGGCATTTAAGTGTTAATTTCAAATAAATCTAGGTTATTTACGTAATTCCAGGATGAAATTGCACTAGTAACATTTCCCTTCATTGCAATATGTAGATTCTGGTCACATATCTAGAGAGTGGATCGATATGAATTAACAACTTCCCTCAATTACTCTAATCCTCTAATTCAAGGATTCAGATTCTCCAATTATTCCTTCCATCCTCTATATTGCCTTTTGTAGTTTATGCGAATGTTACAAACACTTAAAAACCATCGGAAAACACAGTTCCAGTGATTTCAATAAATTCAGAGATAATGCTGAAAAACATTCTGGAGAAAGTATTTGGAGAAAGAGGATAATATTTTAAAACCAATTTCTAAAGATAACAAAACAATTACTCAAAAGAAAAAAAACTTTCAGAGGAAAAGGAACAAGAGTGTATTGTCTTTACATATAAACCCTACTTGCTTTCTTGTAAAAGGTGTGTAAGTGTATTTTTTTTCTTTTCATGTATATTTTTAGAAATAAGATCTGTATATCTCTCTAATAAGGATATTTTCATGAAACTTCAAAATACTACTAGCTTCAAAAGTAAAATATTGTTTCAATGGTATATATAGTGAGTATATGCCAAAAAGCAATGTTTTTATTAATTTTATTTCTACTTGTAAATATTGTCAACATTTAAAGCAAATTAATGAAACACAAATAAAAAACAAAAATATTTATATGAAGTATTTTTTAAGTATTTTAAAATATAGTAATGCTCAGACTAACTTTAAAGAATCACAGAATTAAAACTGCCCTGTGGTAATAAGCAGAGTAGCTTTAAAATATGGAAATAGTACAAACACATTTTAGTGAAGTATTCATTCTTTATACATCCTTTATTTTACATTTACCCTCAATGAATGTTCACCTTAAGCATATCCATCATTCTTCAATGTAATGAAAGTTAATGTATGAGTAATTTGTGACTATCTTCATGTCTAAATCCAACCTGACTCTCCATTCAAAACAGGCAGTGTTGGTGGATATTTGGTAATTATCTCTTAGACACATATGTATTATTTCTAGAGTTTTGTAAGCAAAGACATCTTTGTAATTAAAAAAAAAGGGGTCTTAAAACACGATTATAATATGCCAGATTATTCGTAACACTTTCAACTAACTCATCCTTAAGATAAGTGAAGATCATAAAACTCCCAATACTGATAATTGCTCTTCACAATGGAAAAGGGAAATGCTTTTTTTTTTTTTGAGACTAGGTGTCTCAAAAAAATGCTTTTGTTTTTGAGACTAGGTGTTCCACAGGTGAGCCTGTGGAACCAAGGTTCACGTTGCCAGGGGTACCACAGACTCAAGCAATTCCCAGCCTCAGCTTCTCAGGTAGCTGGGATTACAGGCGCATGCCACCACACCTAGCTATATTTTTGGGACTAGGTCTTGCTACGTACCCCCAGCGGGACTTGAACCGTGATCCCTGGCCCCGACCATGGCTGTCACCTACAGACATGCGTCACCATGCGCACCCTTGGAAATGCTTTTTAAAGTTTAATTCCAAGTTCATTCTGACAATTTTCCAGAAAATTAGGTGACAATGAAATAACATGGAGTTGCTGTAGACAATTGCCATGCCAAAGGAAAACCTAAACTTTAACTCTCTTAGCAGAAAAGATGTTTTTGCAAACTGTCATGCAAGAGACTCATATTAGCAGTGCTTCTAACAAAGCTCCGTCTTTAACATTCTCTCCAGCCTGCTCTCGCATCCTAGAAAGAGAACATTGTAATGGTTTCCAATGATGGTGTAAACTTGACCAGGTCCGAACATAGGCTCTAGAAAATGTAAAATACAACACAGGCCTCAAACTATATTTCCAGAATATTTCTGGTTTGAAAAGCATGAACAGTATATATTTAAGAGTGTTTCAATAAAAAATTCAATTTTTTATACATAATAATTCTTTAGCCACAACGTATAAATGCAAGCACTGTTCTTCAATGTTTTTTATTAACTCAGTGATATAATACCTTTGTAAAACACCTAGGAAAAAGCAGGTCTCTTTGTATTTAGTTTCATTGTTCATATAGTTAAATGTTCAATGTCAGTGTTATCCTACTTCCAAAGTATTCTAAGGTGAAGATGGTCAAACCTAATATTTTTCCTTTTGCTTTATTTAAATAACTTTGGTGGTTTCCATACTGGTTTGTAAATTGCTACAACTAAATATCGCCATAGTTCTACTGAGTTCTATTGAATCAGAAAGTGAACTGGATGAAAACAGATAGAAGTTGACTTTTTTTTCATTAATAAAGAATTTAAATGTAATTTCATCTTGGGAGTAAAGTCTCTAAGAAATAAGTCCAAGGAAATCATGGCTTTGTGTTTTATCTAGCTCTGGTTCAAACAGAGCTGAAAAAAAAATAACAAGAACAAAAATCAGATTAAAAATATTAATTATGCAAAAATATTACTACATAAATACTACACTTCCATTAAAAAATGACAGGTAATATTTAAATAAAATATGTATTAAATTAGTCTATCGTTAAAAATAGAAATCACAGAACTCATACATTTAAAACCCTAACAGCATATAAGAAAATAAAGAAAATTAAATTAAAAATATATATTTGCATTTTATATACTGAATTTTGCAACTGATATGTTTTGCATAAATTTAAGTAAATTAATCTAAAAGGCTGCTATTTTATTTACCTATGAAAGCTTAAAATAATTACAATACTATCCACATTTTCACATTTTAGCAATTCATTCTGCACTTTAAATTTTAAACTTTGATGTTATTGAAGTACAGAAGATATACTGGATTTAGTCAGGTTTCTCTGGATTTTTGCTTAGTAAATAAAATTTATAAGTACAGATATCCAACCCAGTAAACGAGATTGAACAGAGCAAAAGCTGTTGGGAAAAATATTCGAGAATAGGAATCAATTTTCGCAATGCGAATGTGTAGTCTCCCTTCCCTCCAAGATCCCGTTCTGCAGTCCTCAAAGCAACAGAAGAAGCTGGTGCAATCTTTGCCCTCCAAACACTGATACCCATACTCATCATCTCCCTGTGGCATAGAAATGCTGTTCATTGGAATCAGAGTGGACCCAGGATGGATTCCAGGAGATACCTGAGTAAAATAACAAATGAATTTTTAAAGGAAAAATAGCATAAAGATCAATCTGTTCTCTCAAGAAGAGACAAATATGCAATAAAAATAACATTATTTATTAGCAATAATAAATAACATAATAAATTGTTATTCAATGTCTCAAATAATGTATTGAATGTTATTCGATAACACTGTAATAAAAATAAAATTATTAATCAAGAGACTAATATGCAATAAAAATAATGTTGTTTCCTAAAAATCAGACATTCCATTTAAGATGTTTAGATTAACTTGTAATATATACATTATTTTCACATTTCAAAGTTATACTGAAAATCACCCCTCAAAAATGAAATATACGTTATAACTTTAGAAAGTTGATTTACCAAAATATCATTAACCATGTATTCAATTCTGAAGTGAGGACATACCGTATATTTGCAAGATATATAACTTAGAAAAAAACTTAAAGCACTATAATTATATGCTTGCTATAGTTATTTAATGTATTAGTTCTAATAAAGTTGAGAACAAATAGCATAGGTGACATTTTGATGTTATGGAACACCTCTGAAGACCTGTGAATGGCTATAAAAGATGTGGGATTTTAGAAGTGGATAAAGCACATGGCATCTTATACATCTGGAATTGAAAATGTGCAGGAGTTAAAATCTCAAATCTGGGAGCTGGTGTTTAAAATTCTACTAATTATACCAATGCATTTATCTTCACAGGTATTAGCACCCAAACTTTGTGATGGCTGTAATGAATAGATGGCATCATTTTTGTAAAACTGGTGCTTTATTTTGCTCAGTTTAATAATAGCTATTATTATATCAGGATTATTTGGAACACACTTTTCATGATGTTAACTTAAATATTAAAACATTTTTAAGAACATAAATTATCCAGCAAGGTCATGAAACTGCAGTATGTGAAAGCAAGCATTTTGAAGCCAGACACGCTGGAAGTTAAACTCCAGCTCTGCTCAATATATTTGTGCAAATTTGAACAAGGAACATGGTCACTACTTGTCTTTCTGTATTCTGTAGTATAAAAGTCACAGAAACAACACAAATCTCTATTGATCAAATGAGAGGTTCACATAAACATCACGCAAAATATTTGAAATATAAGTGTTCAGCTGAGAACAAGTAATATTACTTACTGTTAATGCAATTGCTAGTGCTGATTTCTGAAGAGGAAAAATCATCATTAGCTACCAAACATGTGCTAAAGCAACAGTAACAACAATAAAAACTTCAGCCTCATCACAATGTTACCTAAAAAACCTCCGAGAGTGACTCCTTGAATAAAATGGCAACTAACATGTGAAGAATGCAGTTTTAGTCATTATTCCTCCTTCAGAATGTCTACATATTTCAAGGATTATCATGTAAGCATCATAATAGTGATTTATTACCTAAACACAAAATATAACACTATGATTACAAAATTTGTTTTTACCTAATGCTAACTTCTAAATAAAGTGTTTATGCTTTTCATCTCAAATGTCTGAAATATATCTTGAAGTCATAAAATTTAATAATGTATGAAAATTATTTTAAAATTAAACACAGAAATGAGAATTTCTTAAATTTAACACCTATATTCATCTTCTTAAAAGAAACAGAATGTGATGCACTGAATATTAAAAATTCAGTAGATACAGAGCACAACAAATAATCACATTTAGTGATATTTCTAAAAGATAAATGCATCATACAAATCATAATAACCATGTTAGAAACAAAATGTGCAGCCTGAAGATAAGGAGCAATGCCCTAAATACAAATAAATTCATGACTCTGCTTGCCTAGATGTATTATAAAAAGCAGAGGCAGTATTTTATTATAAATGTTAATGACAGATCTTCAGAGGCTGGAGAAACTTGACTAGATTCCTAAATTTTAGTGAATAAATAAAATTGTTTTAAAAAAAGTAACAAGTTGGCATTCATGTCCTTGTCACTTAATACTTAAATAGAACATGTTCAAATGCTAATAAGAGTAAAAAATGATTAAAATGCAAGTTTGCTAGTTGACAATTTCAAGGTTATCTAATATCAAACAGGTTCTACTTATCAGCCTGACCATAAATGGAAAGATGGAGTGCATGTTGGCAGATATCAAATGCGTATGAGGATAATTTAATACAAAGTTGTTTAAACATGGAGAAAAGCTACAAGCATTTCATTTAAAAAATGTCCAGACAGAAGATCATGGAGATCTTCTAATGAAGTGACAAATTTAGATGGACAAATTTTCAGAGTCTTGCTACCTTCACTAAACATTACAAACTTATACAATGAGAGAAATTATACTTCAATGAATAATGAATGTGAACTGAAAGACTTTTTATGTACTGATAAACATATTGAAAGAAATATTCCACATCACAAAAATAGCATATTTTTGACACATGGATTTGTGGTCTGAAAGCCACCAAAAGGTTATTGTAATCATATACACAATCCAAAACTTATCTATAGGAAACACAATCACATTTCTCAAGTAAAGATCCTCTTGCCCCCCTAAGTAGTGATCATTAAAAAAATCTAAAAAACTTTTTCACAAAAAGCAACATAATTGAATAGAATTTTTTTTTACTTTCAATTACATCATTTTGAAATGCCACACCATTTTTTGTTACTTTAAAAATACACTAAGAATAGAGCTGTTTAATTTAACATTTTAAAATATATAAACTTTCTTATTATTAAAGATACATGTTCTTGGTTATAAGTTAAACATGATGTTAATAGTGTAGTTAGCTACACAACATATATTTTAAGTAAAAAGTTACAGCAGATATTAAGTAATAAGTAAAATAGTATTTATATAGAAACTATATTTTGAATATCTGCTACATATTTTGAATATGTATATCATAATGAATCATTGATGCAATTAAATATTAACAAAATGAATGCTAGATGTTAGGCAATATTACTGATCTTATAAAATATACTACTATTCTGCTACTTTTAAATTTTAAAAGGTCATAATGTGAGAATGCCAATCTAAGCATAGGTTTTCTCCACTCTACTTTTACAAAATTCATCTGCAGGATGTTAAAAAATCCCAAAAGTCACATCAATGTTATAAAGAGATATGAGGCGAATCTGGGTGATGCTGAGCTGTCAATCAACATGTCAGAATTTATGGTCAGTTTCTGAAAGAAAGAACAGATGAAACTGGGGTAGCAGACGGAGGGAGCAGACCAATGAAGCCGTAATTCAGAAGAGGATCTGGAAGTGGGAACACTAATGGAGGAGCTAGTCTTTCCATGAAAGCATCGAAGATAGTCATGCTAAAACAGGAGAAATGGGAGTGATAAACATGATGGTAATATGGCATTAGTTAACTGCCCATTTCCACAACAATTGCATTGGTGTGAACTACTGGTTATCTACACAGAGAGGTAGAGACACTAAGTGTTTGGAGTTTGCTCATGGTTAGAATTCTATAACTTCTGAAAAATAAATAAACTTATGGTTCCTGAGAGAACTAGGGCTTCTGCAGTTAAAACTGAATATCCTAGCAATCATCATTTAGAGTGTACACATGGAATCAATCAGATGCCATCCTCCCCATATACAAACATTAAGATAAAATATGGTAATTGCAAACTCAACAGTTACATGCTAAGCTTACAGGACCAACTGGAGAAAGACTGCCAAGTGCTTCTGAGGTATACCAACAACAGAGAAGAAAAAAAGTGAACAAGAGCATCTAGAATAACTAATTAATAACTCAGGAAACATAAAGGAACATTAAACCTTCTAATTTGCTCACTCAGAAATACTTAAAGATCTCTGATGTTTCATGGGTGATAAGGTAGTGGAGAACCCCAGGATAGACAATGATGTGAAAAAATATATACATACATATATGTGTGTGTATGTGTACACATATGTATGTGCAATCAAATTAAGAAAAATACATAAAGTTAAATAGCACACACTATCCAAATTAAAAAAAAAAAAAAGGAAGAGTTGAAGAGATAGTATGTCATTATTGCACCCACTTAAGGGAAAATAGAATAACAAGAACAGTTAAAAAATAAGAGCACTCAGAAATTCAAGAAGTTATTGTTATTTTCAACTTAAAAAATTTTAAATATTGTGAAATATAATATTGAAGAAGTTACTTCAACATATAGAAAAATATATAAAGTGAAATATGCAAGTAAAAATATGTTCAGAAAGAAAAATTTGAAATACATGAATAATTTAATTTAATAGGTCTTGATTATTCAAGCAATTTTAAAATAGAAAATGGAAATCAAATGAAATAATCAAGAAAATTTCCAGAAATATGATCTGGGAATGAGAAAATAAATGAGGTTTAGAAATAGACTGCATATTTATCCTTAAGAAATGTTTTTTACATCATGGAGAAATAGTGACAAGAAATTTCAGGCACCTGGGCACGGTGACTCGTGCCTATAAGCTTCAGCCTATGAAGCAGCTGGGGCTAGGGATCATGTTTGGAGTCCCGCCTGGGGCACGTAGTGAGACCTAGTTCCAAAAAAGTTTAGTTGGCCATGGTAGTATGCGCCTGTAATTCCAGCTACCTGGGAAGCTGAGGGTGGAGAGTGCTTGAATCTGTGGTACCCTGGGCATTGTGAGCCTGAGGTTCCACAGGCAAAAATAATGAGAACTAGTCTCAAAAAAATAGATAAAAGATTTCAGACAAGAAAATATAAAAAAAATGTTTATTAAAGAATTATAATTAGATGAACATTAGAATTAGTCATGATAATGAATTAGAAGTAGAGGTGTAAGTATATTATTTACCATTTTTGAAGTAATCTATAATAACTATTAATGGTAAGATAAAATATAAAAGAAAGGAATAGGAAAATAGAAAATAGGTTGAAGAGTAATTATCTTTTATACAAGATAATTATACCTAGAAATTACAGTAAATCATTCAATGCTTAATTATCTCAGAATTAAAAGAATAAAACAACCTGATGAGCTATGATACATAGATGTATGATTGGGAAATGGGAGAAGCAGAGTATAAATAACAAAAACCAAAGAATTTTAGAGCTATGGTTTTCAAGCACAGTTGAAAATTAACTTTACAGAATGATCTTTTCCTCTAAAAAGTAAGTTAATTTTGTGGATCACCCATTATGAAAGTGTAAATCTCACATAAAAAAAAAGGATCAGTCTTATACTCAGTTTTTTAAGGGATATGTAGAATCTTAGGTATAAGGAATTTACCACTTGTGAGAAATTCCACAGTATAAAAAAGAAAATTACTCTTTACAAAGGTGATTCACAAGACTTTTCTAAGGAGAAATATAAATACACTTATCTTAGTGAGTAATGTAAGATACTACAATTTTATCTTAATGTGATCTATCTTTTCTGGTGTTATCAGAAGCATCCATGTTAGTGTGAGTATAAATGAATATTTTCAACGGCACCTGTAATAGTAAGTGACTGCTTATAAGATACAAATTTTTAACCTACCGAGGACTTGTTTTTTAGCTTTCTTTCTCTAGGAGCATTTTCTTTTTTGTTGCTGGTAAAATAATGCAATGCACCATATTCCATCAAGGCTGCAAACACGAAAATAAAGCAAACAGAAACAAAGAGATCCATCGCAGTCACATAAGAAACCTTGGGTAAGGATTTCCTGGCAATTGTACTCAGAGTCGTCATAGTCAGAACAGTAGTGATACCTACAAAGAGAAGGAAAAACAGAAGATGGAAAGTAGAAGACTGTTTTTATTCTTCCATGCTATTTGGTAATTTTTTGAGTGGAAATAAACATTGGAAATCAAAGCATATGATTACTTGTGAACTACTATAAGAATTACTGGTAACCATAGCTACTTTAGATTCAAGGAATTCTGTGTCAGTTAGAATCATCTGATTCTTGTGGGATGCACATAATATCTGGGTATACACCTAGCCCTTCCTGTATTCATTTGTTGTATGTACATGGTACCTGGAAGGACAGCTCTGTCACTCTGTCTCAGCTATGCTGTGAAATGTAACTGCAGGAAACTAAAACATGGGCTAAAGCAGTGATAGCCTGAAAGAAACAGGAAAAGCTTTTTTCCTTCTTCCTCTTTCCCATATAGGATAGTGATGTGGATAAATTTATATTGGCACCAAAATGTCCTGGTGGGTGGTGTTTGAGAGAAAGACCCACACGAGAGAAAATGGGAAATAAGAAGAGAGGGCATATAAAAAGAAAGGAGCAAGGAAAGAAAAGGGAAGAGAGACAAGAATGGCAGATTAATAGAACAGGCTCATGTAGCCTGTCAGGGGAAGCTCCCTGGAAAGGTGAGCTGGAGATAGCAAGGAGCCATATGTTGGGAGAGTGGCCAGCAGAGACATAGCTGGTGTGGAGTCAGATGCCAGAATAGCAGGCTGGGGGTGAGCAGGGGCTGCTGAGGTCAGGCTTGGTGGATTTGACTAGATGACCCTGAAGGCAGGCCTGGTAAAGGAAACAATTGGAGCCTTAGCCAGGTGGCATGTTTGGAAAGCTGAGTTTGCATCAGCATCTGTTGGAAAGGTTTGAAGAGTCTTGGAGAAGCGTAGCAGCTCGGAACGCTGGAGAGAGAAGCAAAGATGCTAAAAAAAACCCTAAACTTTTCAAGTGTGCCTAAAGTTTGGAGGGGTACCACCTTGGACATGTGTTTGGGACTTTTGTACGAAAAGGTATTTGGGGTAAAATAACTGGTCACTTGTGGCATTAATGACTTTTCATTTTCCTGGTTAATTTTCCATGTTACTAAAACCCTGTTGTTTACATTGCTTTGTGGCTTTAACAGCTTCATGCACGGGGGTGGAAGAACTCTCAATAATTAAAATTAAAGGGGATGTTCCCTTAACTCGGTAACAATACCACTGTTGTCATACAACAGAGAAAACACCAGCCAGCACCTTGGACTGTTAGATGCTCTTGGAACTAAAACACAGAAAAAGTTAGGAGTTGAGTTTCTCACATTGCCGTGTGCCATATCACCCTGTGACATCTATCTCTAGACTTTTATGTGATAAAAAAATAGTATACTACTTATTTAAACTACAATGATTTGAGATTTTCTGTTGTGTGAAGGCAAACAATCTAAACAACTTAGCATTTTCATATATTCTCCAGGCTAGCTCTCATATGCTATTGGCTCCCTGCTACCTCCACAGAAAAGTCTGTACTAATTTCATGAGATAAAGTAGAAAATTCATATGTACCCACTTCTCAGGCCATCCTCAAGACATTCATTTTGGTTTCTTGTTGTAGCCTTTACTACATGCTGATCTTTTATATGAGTTTTATACTTGTATATTGCCAATACATCTTACTAAAACATAAATGCCACAAGCCTGAGAATTTTATGACACTTCTATAGATACAGATACTGTTCCAAAGCAAAATGTATATTCTGTCATATTTATAGCACACAAAAGATCTGAAATTGTTTATTTATTTCAGAATATAAAATTGTTCAAAAACAATGGTATGAAACAAAACTTGGAATAGTGTGTCTTACCCACTAGTTATGAACGCACCTGTTCTAACTTTCAAGGCAACTACATTTCCAAGGACAGAGCTAGGCTCCTTGGTTTTAGCATCACATTTTATATGATTTGCATTATACTTTATTAGAGATATTCACCAGCTAACATAAAAGCCACACAAAAACATATTTGTTTTTGAAAATAGAAACTGTCCAAACTTATGATTTAAGAAGCAATTATTAGTGATGTGATTCATGACTTACAAGAATCTTCAAAATGAATGATTGATCAACTAGATTTCTTTGCATTATCAATGCATGAATGTATGTTAGCATTTTCTTCTAAGCAGATGTATCGTAATTAGACACTTATTATATTATTGTGGTTACTGAAGTATATTGCTAAAGAAGGTAGAAGTCTATTTTCTCAGGTATGAATCACAAATTACCTTTTTAATCAGGATTATTGTGCAGGCAACTCTCAAAATACCCACAGACTAATTTCACACTTTTTTAGATGATAGAAGCCTAGAAGGTTCTTGTTTCCTTCAGCAACCTGTTCTTTGGGATGGTTTGAGTGTTCATTAGCACCATTGTAAGAGTCAGGGTTTCAAAACTCTGTAAACACATATCAATCAATAGATGTTGGCTGTTATAGAGCTCAAAACTAAATCTTGATGAAGAGTGAATGAAAATATAGAACAAAGTAAGATTCAGAATTATGTATGATTTTCCTATATTAAATGCTGTGTATTTATCCATCTCATAATCTCTACTAATAGAAAAAAGTGAAATATTAGCAAGTTACCAGTACTTTGTAATTCTATTTCTTACTTAATGAAATGTATTTATTTCAACATTACATGGTATGAGAATATCCGTCGATATTTGCCTAATATTAGTGCTGACACACATTTTATTTAAAATATTTTAAGTGTTCAAATATGAACTTATATCACATTCAATTATTTTTAATTATAATATGACAGTATAGAATAATAGTACCCAAGAATGGCATACCAAGTGATGTGCGTGCAGGAACTGCATCTTTGTTGATCCAAAAAGATACCCAAGAAAGAACAACTGTCAGAATGCATGGGATATAGGTCTGAATAGTGAAATATCCCATTCTTCTGCTCAGGTCAAAAAATATTGTCATAATAACATAATCCCCTGGAACAACAAATAAGTGTCATTTTGAGTATAAAATACAGAAATACAGAACTTAATAGACATTCCTTTTTATGCTTAAACTATCACTGATTTGTATTTCTTTCTTACCAGAGATTGTGTGAGAGATTTCAGTTGAATTCCGCAAACCTACAAATGCAAACTGATATAATCTCCAGTATTTGGGATCAGCCACTTCTACAGAAGGCTTTTTCCACTTATATTGAATTTCATTTTTAGGGTATCCATCTAGATAGAAAAACAAACTATAGATGCATATATTTCAGCAAGGTCAAATCTGTTACTGCTGCAATATGAGCATTATCCAAAGACAAATTATTTTAAATTCTTCTTTATTTTTTATTATAATATAGATTAAATAAGTTTCCAGGGTTTTTCATAGGTTTCCGCATTAGCTTCTATGATCATCACCTGTGGTAATAAGCCTCCCCATGTGGTACATACCTGGTATGTATGTGTAAAGAGGCACACCTGAGCCTAAAAGAGAGTCAATGAAAAGGTGGTATTTATCTTGGGAGAGCAAGGCATAAGAGAGAAAGAGAGG